>VZRQ01000142.1:1359419-1371981 GCA_013397975.1 Machaerirhynchus nigripectus | reverse complement strand
GAGAGAATCGCCCTGGAGTACGTCGTGCCCTGCTTGCACGACATCGGCTTCTGCTACCTGGACAACTTCTTGGGGGAGGTTGTGGGGGACTGCGTGCTGGAGCGGGTGAAACGGATGCACCGCGACGGGGAACTGGCCGACGGGCAGCTGGCCGGCCCCAGCCGCGGTGTCGCCAAGCGGCACCTTCGCGGCGACCAGATCAAGTGGATCGGAGGCACGGAGGAGGGCTGCGAGGCCATCAACTTTCTCCTCACGCTGATAGACCGGCTGGTGATGTACTGCGGGAGCCGGCTCGGCAAGTACTATGTGAAAGAGCGATCCAAGGTAAGGGTCCGCGGGGCCCCGACCTCCTCTCCACCCGCCGGCACCGGCTCCCAGGCGGCCCGACCCGCCTCGCAGCTGCCGGTGGGACCTGCCGGAAACTTTCCACGGGCACTCGCCCTTGTCGCGCTCGCGCAGTCGGCGGGTGCCTGTGGCTGGGGCTGTCCCGCAGCACCGCCCCGGGTGGCGAAGGCGCCGTGCGCTGCCCGAGGGACTCCCGTGACGGCAGCCGCTTTCCAGCCCTTGCCGCCGGCGGCCGGGTGCGGGGGTCCCGCTGAAAGCGGGGCCGCCCACTCCGGGTCCCTCGCCCCGCCGGTGCCAGCAGCGCTCCGGGGCGGCTCCTCGCGGGTCCCCTTGCTGGGTTTTCGCCGGGCTCTTCGCCTGCCGGACTCCGGCCAGTCCCTTGCCTTTTCCCCTCTGTGACACCAGCCATCACTTCGCAGCCGTCCCGGGGGCTGCAGGTGGCTCCTCGCTTCTCGCGGTGGGGCTGGAGCCGGCTGCACCCCGCTGCTGCTTGCGCTCACCCCAGGTGCGGACAGGGTGGACCTGTGCGGGGCGTAGCCCACCAAAACCGCCTAACATTGACTACGTTTCGGTGGGAGCAAGCTCTCCACCCACTTTCTGCGAATGTACTTGTCTCTGATTCGATTATTTGGATGTTTTCACCCATGTAGTAGTATTATCCTAAATAGTTTCGAGGCTCCAACTCATGCCGCCGTTCTACAGCTGAAGAGGTTATCGTTACTGCATCGGGTATGCAGAAAATACGGGGTGCTCAGTTTAAACATAGCAAACTTCTGTTTTAAAGAGAAAAGTTGTTTTTTTTCTAGGCTATCTCAAAAGTGGAGAGCACACTTGTATTATAGGACACTTGTATTGTTTGTTTCTTTCCCGATGAAGTTTATTTGCACTTACAATGCCATTAGTTTGGGACAGCTTGTCTTTTCTTTCCTTGTCTGTTTTGCTATGGCAAAGTGAACTAGCTTGGAACTAAGTTTACTTCGTTGTTCTGAATGCTGAAAACATCCTTATTTCTTTACTTCTGACTTGAATTCTGTAATACTTAGTATATTTTCAAAAGGTCCACTGCTTTTAGAGATATGCCAGAAACAAACACAATAGAACTTTTAAAAAATGACAATAGGGAGAAGTTAGGCATTTCTCTTGATCCTAACTTGTACTGGAGTAAGGGCATGTGTGAGTGGTACTGAGATTCTCCCCTGAAAATGAAGAAAAAAGTATGGTGATGTTTACCAGTTGCTTGGGAACACACTGAAACCTGTGCATGCACCCCTGCACATTTCTACACAGTAGTGGGAATAATAAAATGTTGAAACATTGTTCCTGTGTTTAGTTCTGCTGAATTACTGATCATCAATTCGGTTAAAGCTTGGGTGGATATGTTTTAAAATGTGGGTAGATTTGATTTCACTTATTCCTGTTGAGAGCCTGGTATTAGGAGGTATAAATAACCATCCTGCCTTGGCACACCTTTAAGGTCATCCTCATCCTTTCTATGGGTGAGTTCTGTTTACCTGTTTACTGCTGAAAGTGCATTTCTAAGAGGGTGTGTGGGGAGTGAGGGGGTGTGTGTAGGGGTGGATATTGAGGGGGGTTACTTAAAAGTTGGATTAGAGTGAAAGGAGGCTGTCCTGCCCTTTTACAAGGTATTTGGAAAACAAATCAGCTGGATGAATGAGGGCTGTTGGCACTGGCTGGGAAGAAGGGTCTTTTGGGGAGTGACTTTGGGTTGTAGGGATGATTTTAAAACAGAATTGTGGTATTTTTGAACAGGACAGAACTTTTTTTATAAATAGACACCAAGCTACTTGCTGTAAAGAGGGACTTCTGGCTCTTGTGCTTTAATGTGAAAGTTGTCAGACTCCGAACAGCGCGTGGAAGTGCTACACAACAGTCCAGGGCTGAAAGGGACTCAATATCATCTGTAAAACTAAATGAGGAGAAATTTTCATCAGATGTTAATAGTAACCAATCCCCATGTTATAATAATAAGTGCCGTGGATATGTGAGGCCTTGGAATAGCAGCTGCTGTCTGTAACTGAGATTTGGGACGCCTTCAGCAGGAAGATTATTCCTGTGACTAACAACCGACTACTACAGTGCGTGCAGGTTCCCACGCTGGTTTAAGACATTTCTCTTCCACCATTAAACCTTCCCATTCTGCTGCTTATCATCTGAAGTCTTATGAATGCATTCACACAAATCCCAAATTTAAATTCAGTGTATTTTTATTTTGTCTGATGGATTATATACATAAATGAATTCCCACAAAACTTTCACAGCCTAACATTTGTAGGGATGTGGGGTGTTCATGGGCAACTGGACCAGAACTTCTTTGCGAGATGTGTGCTGTTGTAATTAATTGTTTTGGGATATAGATATTTGTTGGAACCAAGAGTTCAGAACAGTTTGTTTAAAATGTAAGCCTTTAAGTACATGGTAACTCAGTTTGTCATGAAAATGTACTTGTGCCATTAGCCCATCATTATTTAAAGGTTTATACCTTTAAATTAGTAGTATGACTTCAGTCTTCAGCCTAAGTGTTGGAAGAGGGGGAGGGATTTGCCTAGTAAATGAATTTATGTCAGATTATGTCAGTTTAGTGTGAAGTGCTTCATATTTTTGTAGCTACACAAACATAAGAAGAAATGAAGAACTTTTGTCCAATAAAGGAAATTTTCCTGTAGCTAAATGAGAGAAACAAGTCAGTTAGGATTGTCCTTTTTCCAAATGAATTTCAAGAGCATTTCAAGAAAGTTAAGATTGCATCAAAGAGAATGGACAGAAGTAAAACTTTCAAGGGTACTGGATGTTCATAGGAGCTGCTGGTTGACATTTGAGGGCTGTCCATGAAATGTAATCTTTCATCTTTGCAGACCAGTGATACAAAACTATCTTTGCTGTAAGTCATATTTTAAAATACTAGCTGGTTAAATGGTCGAAACATGGTTAAAGGTTGACGGACCAAATGCACTGCTTGTTGGCTTTTGCATTCTCCTCAACTAGTTTCCATTTTCTAATAAGATAATACAGTGGTTCCCTTTTTCCTGCCTAGGATTTTTACCTACCCTAGTAGGTAAATGGCTAAGGACATCACTGAGGCATAATTGACCCAAGTTTAGTCCTCTCCTCAGAGTGAGGAGATTGATATCCTTGTGCAGAGGGATATTCTGGCCTGAGGACAGAAGTCACTCTGGTTTTGAGGACCTGTCACTACACTGCTAGAGCTTTACTTGGTGGAGAAAAGCTGGTAGATGTTTGGGGTCAGAAGCAGACCTGCAGCTTGGTCTGTGAGGCCAGTCACCCAGGGTGCCCTCTGGATCAGGTGATGCTCCAGGGACTGTAGATGAAGGGTGATGTGCTGCAGCTTCTGACTCCCCAGGTCCCAAAGCTCCTTCTTGGGGTTAACTGGTATTTTCAGGGGCTTGAGAGGGTGCCCTGTAGAAAAAAAACTGGACTATAAATAAGTAAAAGCAATAACTTTTTTTTTTTTTTTTTAAGGCAGGAAAGAATTCCAGAGGAGAAACCATTTTGGAAACTTCTCCTTCAAGACTTGAGAAATGTGTTGGTAGTGGGTGAAGTCTTTTTTTTTAAGACTCTACAGAGCCTGGAGGGTCTTGGAAGTCCCTGATGTGAGGAGGCAGGGGACAGAGTATGGCAGGAACCAGGTTGGCTGGCTGGTGTGTGGAAATGTAAAAGTTGTGTTTGCAGCGGGGTGTCTGGGTAACTCACCTGCTGCTAAGAGGCTGTGCCCTTTTCTCGTTTTGCCTCTGCTGGAGAAGGGCAGCTCTCCCTGTGGCTGGGCAGGGTCCCAGAGCTATGCCGTCAGTGCCCGCTGCCCTGGGCTACCTCAGCTGAGTCAGCGCTTGACGTGCTGCCAGTGGCTGGGTTGGTCCTCACAGCGAGGGGTGGAAGGTACCTTGAACTGGTGTGGCTGCGCTCTGTGTGGACTCTGCACCTTGTCATGACAGCAGCACGTCCTGCTCTGAGTCACAGATACCCTCTTGGGTACCACCAAGCAAGGGCTGAAATCCATGTCAGGGCTGCCACTGGGGACTTTGAGCTCATCTTGCACCTGCTGCACACTAGTGAGTCCTGCTGTTAGAAACTAAAGCAAGAATTCATAATCTTAAAAGCTACTGTGTGTTGAAGGAAGCCTGTGACTGATGTTTTCAGCTCAGAACAGAACTGCTTGCATTCAGTGTCAAGTATATGGCCTGAAGTGAAAAAAAAAGTGTTTTCAATGTGAGATTAGTTAATTTACAAGTCCCTGTGGGATGTGAACCTTCTCAAAAATTGGCTTCCTCTGTTGCCACGACACCACCCTGCACTTCCCTGGTTGACCCTCTCTGATGGTCACAGGAGACGTAGGTCTTTTGTGGTGACAGTTCATAGCTACTGAGTGTTTGCGGGAAACCAGAGTGGGTTCTTCTGCCTATCACGTGATGGGGTGTTCCTAGGTAGGTTTTGAAGCATGGTCTGCCTAGCAGGTTGTTACCAAGATTTCCGTTCCTGAGGATTGAAGAAACGGATGAGCTGTCACAGGAGTAGTTTTACAAAGTCCCTCATAACTCAGGTAATGAGATAAGGTATTTTTGCATTTATATATGAAGAAAGGAAAGTGCTGTTCTATAACGTTCAAATTCTATGCTTTGCAATTAAAACACAGTGAAATGCTGAATTTTCTGACTTGAGGCACAGATTTGAAGAGTGGGATAACACAAAACCATAGCTATAGTAGGCTGAAGAGCAATACTTCCTCTTGAGAAACACTGGTTTATTGTACGTTACAAAGTATTTTTGATACTTGGGTAGTAGCATGCCTTGCTGTTAGTTTACAATAGGAGGTCTGATGAATACCACCATCCAGAAGAAATATGCATAATTTCTTTCTTCTAATCAAATGCACATGTTCTGGCATAATGTGTAAGTTCAAATCTGTTCTTCTGGCCAGCTGCCGGCAGAGTCCAGAGCCACTGGAACTGTAAATACAACAGACAAGTCATTTTATGATATGAGACTGAAGAATTCAGCATTGGCGCAGATCCTAGTGTGGTTGCTTTGGCTCAGTGTCAAAGCTGATGTTTATATCTGTTTGTCAAGCAAGATTAGTTAGCCTGGTTAATTATACACAGGAATGTATAATTTTTACTTGACAATCAGATGAGTATAAACTTGGGCATATTAACACTTGTTTTTGTTCATCATCAAATTATTCTCAATGACTTTTGAAACTTTTTCAAAAGAACTACTTCTCTGAAAGAGGCACTTGGAGAATCTTTTGGATTAATTCTTCTTTCAGCAGGGACAGGGTATTGGAGAAATGGATCAATATTTTACAGACAGTGATGCACATATCCATAAGTGGGTTCAGAAGCCTGGGAAGCCTCTAGGGAATGGTGTTTGAATTAATACTCAGGTGTTGAAGTTGCAAGCAGGTTGAATTCAGTACCTGTTATATATCATCACTCTTAAAAAACGTGACTGTAGTGCACTGGCAAACTTATTTCATGGTAGGCAGTGGCAGAAACATGCTGCCTTCAGTGTGTGTTACACCAGAGCCTTTGGCAACCAGGTGGCTTCTCTTGGTCATCCTTTCCCCCTCTTGCCAGAGGAGAAGTCTGTATCCACCCAGCAACCTTTATCACACTGTGCCAGGAGCCTGTCCATGTGCTTTCAGCCACAGTCCCAGAGAAAGGCAGAAGGTGGTTAATCCTAATAGTGAAGGGAAAAGTGAGTGCTCTCAGGCAATGTAAAAATATGAATGGTCTGTTTATCCCGAGTTTGTGCATGTGTTTGTGGCATCAGGGCAATTTTTTTGTTTTTGTCTGTAGTTTCACAGTCCAGCAGTTCTTCGTGGGTCTTGCTAGACTCTGGTGTTACACGGTGGTGGCAAAGCAGTGAAGTTTTCCACAGTCTTTCCTATATTGGTCATGCTTTTTCTGCAGCAACTTCTTATTCATTGCCGTGCCTGCTCTGGTAGCAGTCATTGCTGGTACCACATCAGCTCTTAATGTCACGGACTTGCAGAGGTTGCCTTACTGCTGTGCTGGCCAATAGCCTGGTCACTTGCAAGCCCTAAATAAGTATGTGCCTCTCAGTTTGCTTTTGTGTGAGGACTCACTGCTCACTGAATGCCAGTGTAACTGTAATACAGATGACACTAAGGCCTCTGTGTATGGGGAGTGCGTGTCCTTTGGACTCCTGGGGGTGTGTGTGCTGCATTGCAAGGTGCAGTATCCTTGGGAAAGCCACTTGGGAAATGACAAGATTCAGAGTTCACTGCCCTGCCCTGCTGAGCTTGCATTTTGGGAGGGAGGAGAGCTAGCCACGGAATCACAGAATCAATTAGGTTGGAAAAGATCTCTGAGATCATCGAGTCCACGCTATGACTGAACACCACCATGTCAACTAGACCATGGCACTAAGTGCCATATCCAGTCACCTCCAGGGATGGTGACTCCACCGCCTCCCTGGGCAGCCCATTCCAATATCTAATCACCCTTTTTGTGAAAAGTGATAATTTCTCCCCAGTGATCCTTGCTATTAATATTTGTACGCCTTTTTCCAAGGTAGTTGTTAATGAATAATTCAGTCTATTACATGCAGTTCATTGCTAATAGCAGTATATGTTAAAATGGACATTGATTCTCCTAACACTGATGCAGTGCAGGAGGTACACAGCAAAAGTGGCTTGTTCTTTGCATTAAGGATTCCAGCTGTGTTAATCCCAGTGTCTTTATTTGATTACATAGTAAACTCTTCTTTCTTTGACTTCCAAGTTTATCTGGATGGTGGCTCAATGTAATACGGAATTACCCTGCATGTTGCTTCCTGAGAAATTTGCTTGATTTATTACATGGAAGTGTCTTCTTTATCCTCTTCTATATTGCACACATTTGTTTTTTTACAGTTTTTTTTCCTGAGGTTGGGGTGGTGGTGTTCAACAGTACTGTAAATCCTTCCCATATGTGTGTGGAAGGGATGAGAGAGGGAGAAGATAAAGCTTCAACGATCCAAGCATGAATGCATTTTTAATTAGATGAATTTTTGATGTTTGCTGAACAAACTTGATATACTTGGAAGAGATCAACACTTTTATCAAATGTTTCAAGATGACTCTTACTAAGACAAGGTACTTTTTTATTTTTGGTTTCTTTGAGGTATTCACTTTTTCCTGCTCCTCTTGCAATTCGATTGACTTTTCCCATTGTGTAACAGGCCAGGGGCAACTGGTCCCTTGGCACCAGCAGGCCCCGTAGCACTCATACATCTTGCAATGGGTGGCTTGAGAGAATGAGGAGGTCAGGAAGGGAAGCCTAGGAGTTAAGTTACTGGTTTTAGATCTATGGAGAAGGAGGATGTGTGCATACCAGCTTGAGGGAATTTAAAGTCCTGGGTTGGATTTGTCTTGACTGTAATCCTTCTGTCACAAAGCTGAAGACTGAAACAACATTGTTAGAAAGTTGCCAGCAACGTCTCCCTCAGCTTCTGTGAAAAGGCTTTATTGGTAAGGTTTATTAGTAGAGCAGCTCTTGGGAAGAGGTGTTTTGGAAACTGCTTCTGGTACCTGTGCCTAGGGCAGTGGCTGCTTTGGTGGGCTCCAGGGTGAATAACTGATGCAGTGGTACAGAACTTGGTGGGGCTTGACAGACGATTTTGACTGATGCGTAACACTACATAACAATTTGGTTTAGACCTTTTATTACTTTGAAAAGAGATGACAGAGTTGGTCAGAAAAGCAAGAAGGTCTCTCTGTTCAGTCATTGAGGTGAAGTAAGATCATGAAGGAGGCTCATGTCAAATAAATCATCTATCTCCTACTGTTTAAACTATTCACAGGCACGTCATCCCTTCAGCACGCCACTCGTGATCATTCCTGTGAATGATTTGGAGAGAGCTGTAAGCCCTGTTTCCCCTCCATCACTCACACATATGCATCTACTATCTCTCAGTGACAGAAGGGAGCTTTTTCCCCTACAGTCATTTTTCTCTTGACATTGTGCTTTGATAAGATTAGTAGGTGAATAAACTTAGTGCCAACATGCAAAGCACTTAGTAGAAAGCAGCTGATTAAACAACCTACTTCTTGCTCTGATTTTTCACAAATAAAGTAATGGAAGAGATTTTTGCTGACCGTGGAGGTTCAGTGGAGGCCTACTAAATGTTCATGTTTAGCCACCCAGATAAAAATGAGTAGTGTAAATTACAGAAGTACAGCATAGCACTCTATCTGCATTGACTGGAAACAGCACAGTCCAAAGCTTTTCAGTTGGAAATGGCAGAGTGGCCGTGTCTTTTGCCAAACATCAGGGCATTGCATCCTACTTTGTAGCAAAAAAAGATAACCATTTTGAGTCTTGTATCTATCGGTCAAAATAAATAGTCTGTTTTCTGTGCTTTCTCTCTGGACTTGAAAATCCAAACAAGATATATGTCTGCATTTTTCCTGTCTGTAAGTCATAATATAATTAATCATTGCTTATGTGGTCTTGCACCGTAATTTTTTATACAAAGTGATAAGACAAATGTTTTTTAAATTTTGGCTCCAGTTCAGCAATTCACTTAACTACTTTTTCTTAAAGGCACTTTCAGATCAATGGGACCTGAAGCACATCTTCTGGTGCTTGGCTTAGACTGTGCTAGAATATGTTTAGAAAACTTCAGGAAAAGTTGCATTTCTTGTGCCATTGAATGGTCTTTGTATAAATTTCTTTCTTACATTTGAAGTGCAGGTCATCTTTTATGTGGCCTTTTGGGAGGCAGCAAGAAGCCTTACTTGATGAAATAGTTAGTAGTTATGATTTTATCTGACCTTTGCAACTGACTGTCTTATGGCAAACTTGTCTTTATAGCACTAAAAGTAGCAGTTATTCCAGTAATGCATACAGAGAGATGGGCAGTGCATGCTGGGGAATGCCATACTGAATGGGAAAAGCCTGGGATGTGAGAACAGTGGGCTTTGTGGTGGTGGAGGTCAGCACGGAGCTTCCTGACTGCCTTGAGACTCCAGGCAGTGAAGAAAGCCTCTTGCACAGCCCCTCACTGGACCATGTGGGTAGAAAAAGTAGAGCAGAACCAGGCAAATTTGAGAGAGAAGATATTAAAGAAGTGGTGGGAGGGGGGAAGCATCAATTATTCCTCAGCTCGCCTGTTCCTGGGTTGTTAAAAGTCCTAGGGTGTTGTGCTTGCTGCTCAAGACTGTATGTGTAACTGCACCTTCCCCTTCTGATTTCCCACAGGAAATCTGGTAGAAGTGGTTTGAAAAGTGGAAAAAGGAGAAACTTCACCATAAATGCTGTAACATGTCCTGCTGATAAGACATATAAGCCATGTCATATAAGTAGATGTGCACAAACAGGACAGAGTCCCCCAGAATGTATCGATAACTCTGTTCTTTACAATATTCACCAATGTTTCTGCCTAAGTAAATTAACTTGCCCTCTGTCATCTGTTGTATGGAGCATGTGCATGGTGTCTCTGAAGCAGGCCAACAGGAAGGGTCACTGCCTGGTTAACTGTGTTACAGACTTCCTCTTCATGAAGGAGCAGTGAGAGGATTTGTGAATGCTGGTTCTCATTGCCAAATTTGGTGTAATTCAACACTTCTTGGTGGTCAAACACTGAAGTGTCAAAGTTGTGCATTTTACCAAGATATTTGAGTGCATAACTTGATGTTTAACCGATGACCTAAAGGCTCAGTGTAGTCTCACATTTGCACTGATAATTTCTTGGCAAGAGTAAAAATGTAGTTGACATGGGTTTTTTGTTTGTTTCTTTACACTTGGACGTCTGCAACTGAAACAAATAAATTTTTTTTCTTTGCTGGCACTTGGTTAAAAGCATGTTTCACTGCTTACCATCTGTAGAAGCTGCTGCTGCTAGTTATAAGCTGTATTAGTACAGTGTTTTGGCTGCAGTTAGAAAAGGCACTGGTTGTGCCAATGGTGACCATAGCTGTTGGCAGACATAGTGCCTACTTGACCCCCACACCTAAGTGGGCATATGTAACCCTATAGCTCTGCCTCCCCCTTGAGTATCTGTCCTGCCTTCCCCCTCCGTGTTTCTCACCACAGAGATGCATTTGTGCCCCATATCTCTAGCAAAGCCAGCTGCAGGACCCCTACCAAGTGGTTTCTTACCCCTGCTCTTACCACAGCCTGTCATGCCTGTGCATGGATTATCTCTCATCTCCATCCCAGGGAAGAGATAGGGAAGAGGGCTGCTTCCTCTGGCTGCCCAGCCAGCTGGCATCCTGGGAGAGCAGCCTCTGTCCAACCTCCAGCTGGGCTCAGCCTTGGCTTCCCCTGAGGTGGCTCTGAATGCATACTGCTCTTGTCACATTGGCTGCCAGAAGAAAGATTATGGAGAGGAAGAGGAAGAAGGGAAATGAGCCAGAAAGACCACTCGAGGCTTTCTGCATCCTCAGGAAACTTCCTGAACTCACACCAGAGAGACTGCCTCCCTTGCTCAACAGTTGCAGTGCTTCCTGCAAAAACTACCTTAGATGCCACAGAACATTATTGCTGTAAGATTCAGTCCTGAACTGGGCCTTGAGAAATCTCCTAAGGGCTGCTGCTTCAGTGAGTTGTGCTGGTGGGAATGACTGGGTAAGGCTCCAGGGGGGACTGCAGCAAAGCAGGGCTGCAGGTGTGAGCAGGCTGACACTTGTCAGGCATGGCTGTGTCCCTGTGCAGGGCCACTGCCCCAGCAGGAGAGTCGAAGTCCGTGTCAGTGGCCACAATGCAGCTGGCCTTTAGGTTGGTCTCTTCTGTCAGGTGGTGGCAGCATAAATCCATGGGAGACACTTGACCAGTGGAAACAGGGAAGGGGAATTCAGCAGCCTATGTTCAAATCCAGAATCTAATGTCCAAAGCTGGGTTAAGGAGCAGACTTCCTTGTTCAGGAGTTGAGAGTTTTTGTGAATATCTTCAAGACGTGCAAACGTAAGGCTGGCAGTCAGTTTGTTGTGTGTGCATGTCTGTCTATGCATGCTTGCTTTGCTCAGAGTTGCTGAGTGTCTGTCTACACATAACCTTGGTGGTGCAAGTACCAGCTGTGTAGATGGTGCAGAGTGAAGGCACTAAAACACTTAGGAAAATTTGGTTTTTTTACCAATACATTTTATTGCCTAGCCTTAGAACAGGTATAGTTATATTATTACAAATTTGCCTTGAATTTGAGTATCGTTTCCCTTCTTGCACAGAAAGATGGTGTGTCACTGAATACACATCTGTCCACTTTAAATGAGAGATTGCACTGTTGTAAAGTGCATGTGTAGACAGAGCAGTACAACTTTATGTGCAGGCAAAGCCTTAAAGACTGCATGTTATTGAACCATAGTGGAAGTTATTTCTGATGGTAATTTGTTATAGATAATTTTAGTGGGTTTTACCCTTAAATATTTATTCACGCAAAATCCTATGCAGAAATACTGTTATCAAGACCAGGTCCTCCATAAAGGTATGGGTGAGCAAAAGATGTGTGGGTAGTGAGTGAGACAGCTTCCTTCCAAAATTAACATGGGAGATAACTGGTCTCGTCAATTAGCATTAATTTGGTGTTACTGCTGTGATAACAAGCACTTGAGAACGTTGATCTCTCTGTTTATGCAGCACAGTAATGTCTTAGCAGCCTCAGAAGCCCAGACAGCTCTGACAGGGAGGACCCTTGAGGCGTACTTGGGGTACCTGCCAAGTGTGACTGTGCTTCTCTGAACCCTGCATTCCTCTCTGGCAGTGGAGGAGGGTATTTTTCACCGAGCCAAAGGGGACAAAGGAAAATGTCTCCCCCAGTGTGGTGTTGCCTCTGGCGCTGTGGGATTATGCGGGGTCACAAGAGGTGTCCTGGGTGGTGGCCCCAAGGAAGGACTCTTCTTGGTAGCTGGGGCCTCCCGTCCCCTTGGCACACCTGCTTCAAGGTGGTGGCTCATCACCTCTGCCTGCCAGGATGTCCAGGGCTGCCCCCGGTGAGCTCACGGGACGTGTTTGAGGTGCTGCATACCGCATGTGAGCTGATAAAAGTCTTGTGGGCAGCGTTGCTCACTTGCCCTGGGCCCACAGGCTAAAAATAAAAGGGTGATAATAAGAAAAGGATGTTGGCAGCTCAGGCAGTTCCAACACCAGCAAAAGTTTGCCTATTTTGTGGTGTCTTTCCTGACCTTTATTAGCGCAACCACAAGAGCATCAAAATATGCAGTTCTTTAAATGTTGCAAAAAAA
>VZRQ01000142.1:1223918-1359410 GCA_013397975.1 Machaerirhynchus nigripectus | reverse complement strand
AAAAAAAAGTGGTGTAATCCTCTGGGTGACTAGTAGCTGAACTGAAAAGGTCTGACATGCTGATGAAGAATGAAAGGCTGGAATATTTCAGGAACTGTGAGATTATCTTTCTACCCCACAGATGAGAAATGTTCCTCAGAGGATGTCTGTTCTGGTTACCAGGCTTTTATTCCCTGCTGAGAAACTGAATATACAGGGATGGTCCTTACAGATTTCCTTAATGAGCTTGCACTTATTTATGAATTTGCCTTTCTGCGGGGGTGGTGCTTGTCACGGTGTCCCCCAGGGCTCATTACAGGGGATGCTTTCTCCATCTGCATCAATTGCTTGGGATGCTTTCTCATTAGTGCAGCTTGGCCAGGTTTGGTTCTTTGGGGAGAGGAGAGGACTGAAAGAGTTTTCTGGGTGATGAAAGAGGGCTTCAGCAAAAGACAAAAATAATCCTAAATGTAATTAGACAGTATTTATTTTTTTTTAAGTGTGGGAGATAAGCCTGCGTGCCTGTGTGCGTGCAGCGGGAGGGAGAGACAGCCCAGTAAGAACGAGAGCCGAGAAGTGCCCTGAGCGCCTGTGTGCTCGCTGCATGTGTGGGTTTCCCCTCTTCCCTCCGCAGCCTCTCTCTGAAGTGCACTCTGGAGTAAAGTTTGCATTTGATCGCCGATCGCCTCACGCTCCGCACGTAGCACTGTCGTTAAGCCATCATCTCGCTGGCCCCGAGCCAGGGCTCCGAGGCGCAGGGGCGGGCGGTCTCTCTAAACTGAACAGCCTTTATTGATACATCGATGCACTGCGCATGTTTACAGCTGCTAATTGGAGACTTAATCTGAATATCCTTGACTGAACTAATTCACTGGCAATAGCCTTTTAAATTTCAGGTCCTGCCGTGATGGTATGCCTGCTCTTCACAGCACGCTAATCGCTTCTGGAGCGGTATTGCCGCTGTGTGCGTGCAAGGCACAGCGACCCAGTAACATCACAGACCAAAACCTAGTTTTAGGTCAGAGCAGGATGTAAAATAAAAACCTGACCTTATTTTGCATTTGCAGAAGATAAGAGAAGCACTGGAAGTACTGGAGAAAAGTGTTAATTGACATGCGCACAGACATATGTAGATTAATTTAGCATCTAAGAAAGGTTAATTCTTTTAATTATTACAACAGGCAGAGATGCTCACCGCAAGGACAGTTGTGATCCTATGGCAGTTTCAGGTTTGTTTCCTTAAGTTTCAGTGTTCTGTTTTCTCCTTGCTGTGCCCAGAGGCTGAATACAGAGAATTTGGGTGGTGGTCTGAAAACAGTGTTAGTTTACTAGGCTTTTTAAAAAACATGAGCAATGCAGACAGTATACAATGGTAGATGAATGCCTGGGACTCTTTTGTCCAGGAATCCACAAGTCAGATTTCTCTCCTTGGAAGCCTGGAGGACTTCTTCCGTGGTGATATCCTTTCAGAGTTTCCTGAATTGCCCTTTGACTTTAGGATCCTGTAGGATCTCATGAAGTAGCCAGCAATGGGAACAGCTCAACAGAACCCACCGCTGTCTCCAAAGGCTGGTCTGCAAATGCTCCCTGTTCTCTTGACAGTTGCAGATGGCCACTGCCTACACGAGAGGCATGGCTGTTTCCTGCCTTCCCATTTCACAGTGGCACTGCTCTGGCAGTCAGCTTGAATTTGAAGGGCATCCAGAATGTGATAGCTTTAAAACTAAATGCCCAACTATGCATCAAACCACGACACTGATTTATTTCTAAGTGTGTGTTCTGTTAAGAAAAATAAAAAAAGTAGTCACAGGCTGAAACAGTCCTTCATATTAATAGGCTGTGAAAAACTAAATTTTGTTGTCAATCATTAGGAAGGCTTCCTAAAGCCCACCACAGATTCATTTAACAGGGAGCTCATTTTTAAAGCAGCATCAATCTGTGATCTAGCTTCCTTACAGACACATTCTGTAAGATTTGAAAGCTTATTAGGGGCTCCTTGAGCTACAACTAGATAACATGCCAGTCATGAACAGCTGCATGGCATGGAGATAATCCATGAACAGAGCTTTCATGGGTAGCTCTTTGTTTCTACCCTTAGTTCTTAGAAGAAATTTAACAAGCAGGAACAGTTTTCCATCTTACAGTAATTAGAATATTATCAAGTAATAACAGACTTTTGGTTGGTAAGCAAAAATAAATCATCTTTTAGCATCTCTTTCCTGCAGATGAGAGAAAGTCCTTCTCACAATTCCAACCCTGAGGCTGTTCCTCAAAATTTTTTTTTAAAAAGTGCTTCTATGTACCTGCAAACAACAAGCAAGCTACAATGGTGCATGCAAAAGACAAATTAAAATAAAAAGGGGAGATGAGGTTTCAGCTGGTGGAAGGTCTGAATCTGATGATCAAACATGCATGTAAGCAAGGAGAAGCAAGTACCAGACCAACTGGCTAAAATGCTATCCATGGAAACAGGATTTTTAAAATACAGTTACCAGTAACTGTTTGATTGAAGGTTGATAACCAAGTTGTGGTGAGGAAATGAGGGACCAGTTTCTCATGCGATACTGCCACTAAGCCTATTTCATGTGTTGCTTGACTGAAGCGAGCAGAGTTTTACTCCCTCTTGGAACTGGTGATTCCTTTTCCAACAGGCACTAAGCTAATATCTCTCATTTGCTGGTGTTTTAACATAATTTTCTTTCCACTGTTCCTTCCCATCTCTGTAAAGTTAGACCAGTGCTCCCAGTTCATGCTTCAGTATAGCTGTTGGGTATTTTAACTTTAATTAATTCAAACAAACTAATATTAAATAATGTTCATGAATATTTTATACTTAACCATTGCAAGCTATATGGCAGGAAACACTTGGGTGTAATTGGGTGCAATAAGAAATTACTTAAGAAACACCCCATAATGTTTGTGTGTCAGTCAAGCCTCAGCTGAGAATCTCTTGTCTTTCATCATGAAATATCATACTACCCATGTTCTTTTAATGTAGAGTACGCTGGGTGCCTTTCCCTTTCTGGATGTAAAGACTGTGCACATCTATGAACTAGAATCAGGTTGAGCACAATATGCATTCAGAACTAAGACAATCGAGTGAACCCTGGTCGTCCTCATTTCCTAGAGGACTGGTCAAAAGTGATTTTTGTTTGCCCTCAAATTCAGAATGGAGAACCACATAATGGGCTGAAATTTGGGAAGTGTGCAGCCAAATAAAAATATATGTGAAAGCTGCAGTGGCTACAGCACTGTTAATTCTTATAAATACCTTTGTTTTCTAGACAACTATCATAGTGATACTGTAGATCAGCATTGCTTTGTGCTTATATAGAACCTTTCAGCTAACTTTACAAGTAATTTCTGAATTTAGCTGCTTAATGTCCAAGCTGTACACAGAGATGATCTACAATAGGGATTGAAAGTGGCTGCTGTTCAGCAATATAACAGACAAAACTGGTACCGAAAATGGAAAAGCATATTGTGGAGTCTTTAGCTTAATCTGAAAGGGTGGTTGGTGCTGGCAGGATTGAGTTACACAGATCAGGATTTTCTCTGCTGGTTGCAAAGATCATACTAATTCTGAGAGAAAAAGACAGGATTAGTATGGGGTTACAGTACCATCTATGCAGTCTGCACTGGGAGTGCACTGGGGCCCTGGCTTAGTGCTAGTGGGCACGGAGAGCTTCTTCTGACGTGGTGTCACCACTGCTTCCTTTTAAGCACTGTTCATTTCCACTTACAAGCAGCTTCTATCTGAGATATTTTCTGAAATGTTTTGTTCCAGGTATCAGGCCGCTCTAGCATTGCTTATTTTGTGAATCATGTCTCACAGCATGATCCTGGCCATCAGCTAAGAGAATTTGTTTTTCTCCTTGCTAGAAGCACTAGGAGGCAGGGAAAAATCCTCTCAATGAAACAGTTGTTTTTTATCTGCCTTGACTTTACTAGTATCTTGCAGTTTGACTTGCAGATTTCTCTGTCTGACATGAGTGTAATACTTCGACTGAATGACAGATAACTTACTTTTGCAAGCTTCTGTGCAATGTGGAATTTACTGATGATTCCTGGGTCCTTACTAAAGCAGGTAATTGCTGCTTGTTTAACTTGTGGTTGATGAGCACCCTCTTGGGAAGGCTAGCATCCCTGAAAATAACAGGGCAGCAACTTTAGTGTTGATAATTTGCTTTTCATTTTCCAAGTTTTGTAGGGTTTAATTTATGACTGTTGAGTAGACTACCAGAGCATCGGTCTTCATATGGTGGTGTGTATGTGTGACTCCAAAGGCATGCATCTGGGTATCAGTTTTTAACTATTCAACTGTTGTGTAAGACAAACTCGTCTTTTTAACTTAAAAAAGAGGAGTGTTGCAGAAATATTCTGAGTGCCTACACAGGGAAGTTAAGCCAACCAACAGCCATTGTAATAGATTGTATTGAAGAAGAGAAAGAAAGTTAGGTTCATTCCTGCTCATTCCTGCCTGCTGAAGTTAGTTTGATTAGCTTAGGTTTGGAGTTGGTTAATGAAGGGAGGAGTGCTTTCAAAAATGGAGTGTGGACGAAAGTATAGGAAACATTTTTTACTAACTCTCCATGTGCACACCTGGTAAATGGTTTGATTATTGTTATCGAGCCTCTGGCTTTTGTAGCTAGACCGTGCACTAAACTGGCAAATACCGGTGTTCACAAATTACCTAAATTAAGTCTGGGTCACGCATCTCATCTCCTGTTTCTTGTTTGCTTTAAATGAATCCAAAAGTACTGCTAACAGTGGGAATCCCTGCTGAGGCCAGCTTGATCTGCTCTGGAGCTGCTCCAGCCAGTGCTCTGATAAAGCTTGATACCATTTCAACAGTCTCTAGGAGGACCAGAATGATTTCCCTTCATTGTTTAAGGTTTCATTCAAATATTCGCTGTGCCAGGAAAAAGGATATTTCACTTCTGCTTTTCTTCTTTTGCTGCTGCTACTAGAAAACTTTTTTCTCTTTGCCTTTCTAAAAGTTAAGCTATAGTGTGACCATTGCTTTACGATTCTGTGTGAATTGTTCCACTTAATCTCCAGGGACTGAGTGTTTCAGCTGTAAAAGGTGCACCTCTAAATAAATAAGGTATGCATCAATGTTGGAGACAAAGCACATGTTCTGCTAAGAGAACATATTACGTGGGGGAGGCCAGGGAAAACTCTGGCCTTTTGCCGAGATTTCCATAGTAAATAAAGCACCTAAATCCCTTTAAGGATCTACCCTTCAGTCTGCTGTTCAGTAGCTTTTTTGTTTGTGGCATTAAAAATAGTAGTAATATTGGATTGATTTTTAGGCAGTTCAGTAATCTTGGAGTAATGTCTACTCTCCAAAGAGAGACTTAAGGCTGCCATAATTTTGTGTTGTACATCGACTTGAAAACGAGGTAATATCAGTCATCAAAGTTGTATTCCCACCATGCATCGTCCCTCTGGTATGGTTGGCAGAGCTCTACCGAGCTGGGCCTCACTGGTGCTGTAGGTGCCCATGCCCTTGGCAGCAGCTGTACTGCACCCAGCTCCTTGGCACAGCCCTCCTCCCTGCCCGACTGACGGAATCGCTGCCCCCTCTCCTTTTCACTCTCAGCTCTCAGGATATGTTGGGTTTGCAGGGCAAGGTTTTGGTAGCTGGGAGGCTACCAGTGTTGCTTTTGTGAGAAGCTGCCAGAAGCTTCCCCCATGTCCAACAGAGCCAGTGCCAGCTGGCTACAAGATGGACCCACTGCTGGCCAAGTAGAGAACTTGGGAGTGAAGTTGAGCCTGGGAAGAAGGGAGAGGTAGGGGTAAGGTATCTTAAGGTTTGGTTTTAATTTTTCATTATTTTTCATTATCCTACTCTGATTTGATTGGCAATAAATTAAACTAGTTTACCCAGGCCTATCTTTTTGGCCTGTGACAGTAACTGGTGAGTGATCTCTCCCTATCCTTATCAGCCCATGAGTCTTTTGGTACATTTTCTTTCCCTGCTCAGTTGAGGAGGGGAGTGGTGGAGCGGCTTCAGGGGCACCAGTCATGTTTCCCAGTATATGAGGATCCTGTTTTGCAAAAGGTTACTATTTTAATTGTTAGACTTAATGCAGCTCACTGCGCATGGGGTGGGTGAAGGTGCACCTGCATGAGATGCTGTGCCAGCAACATGGATGGGGGGATGCATGAGGTGGGTTATCCTTACCAGTGAGGGCACAGCTCCCTCAGACCATTTTTACATTGCAGATACAGCTGACTTGTGGTTTCCACCAGACTTATGCCCTTAACAAACTTGTTTCAAGCACTATGCTGTAGGCTGGCCCTTACTGCTATTATCAGGCTGATAGTGAAACGTAGGGCAGCTCTGGAGCCATTTGTAATAGCAGAATGACAACAGAGCAGACAGGATCTACAGCAGGGCATCTACGTAACTGCCAGGTGTGATGGAATAGGGGTTATACTTCGAATTAAAAGTACTTGCTTTTGTTTAGCATAATCTCCTGACCCTGCAGGCCACTAGTCTCTAGGCATCTGTGGCCTGAGGTGTGGAGAGCGGGCCCTGGTGACTTACTGCTGCCTGCAGGTACTGTTATGATGCTTGTTGTGAGGAGGAAAGTTAATTCATACATGGCTGACTCCTGTGAATAAATTTTGGTCTTGGTAGCAAAGGGTTCAAGGGATCCACTGTGCTGGCTGGCAGTAGTTTCTGTGCTGGTGTTTGTTGACACAGTAAAATTTCCTTGGTGGTTAAATTAGCATGTGCTATACTGTACCTAGTCATGTCCCATGAGAAGAGCATGCCTTTGACGTTGCTTGGAAGAAGAAAACAAGACTTCTGGGGTTTCTAGATAAAAAATTCAGTTGCTCTTAGTAAAGCCTATACAGTCAATCTCCAACTATCAATTGCATTATCAACTCTGCATGTCAGATCATTGAGGCAGGTCATACAAATGGTGCACAATCATATCCTCATTCTGTGGGATAGGCATGTAAAATACTGTTATATCCGAAGTTAGGATTTTATGGTCTGAATGGATGGAAAACTAGATGGGTAAAAAACTGATTGGATGGTTGGACTTGGAGGGTGGTGGTCAATCAGACATACTATACCTGGAGGCTGCTTGACCAAATGGAGCACCACAGGGATCTGTCATGGGACCTGTCATGTTAAACACCTTTTTTTATCAGTAGCCTGAAGCAGATGGCAGAGTGCACTCTCTTCAGCTGTGCAGAAGACACCAAACTGAGGGGGCTAGTTGATTCCCGTGAGGGCAAGGCTGCCAGCAGAAGGAACCCAGATGGACTGGGAAACAGGCCAACAGGAACTTTATGAAATTAAACATGGGCAAATCCGACTCCTGCCCCTGGGAAGGAAAGAGCCCGCTGGAGAAGTACAGGCTGGGGCTGCCAGCAGCTCTCCCTAGGGGAGCTTGGGAACCCTCAGGTCATCCTGGTGGACAGTGAGCTGAACGGTGTGCTTCCTGCATGACTTATTTATGGGAGCACAGCTCATAGATTGAGCAGTGATTATTGCTCTCTCCTTATCTCTGCGGAAGCCACATCTGAACACTATCTGCAGTTTTCCAGCTGAATTTAGTCCATCGTTTCCCATCACTCTTGCTGGTAATACCAGCAAGCAATCTGGAGATGTCAGAGGAGTGGGAACAAGATTTCTATTGCAACAGCTGTAGTGGTGATCGGTATCACTACCAAGTAGCCCCAGTAGTGAAGAGTGACTGAGACAAAGATCTAGTACGCTACCAGCAGTCACACCTGCTCTTCCCTGCATTCTGCTTAGGCTGCTAATCATGTCAACTAAGTTTAGTATGTTTTTGCTGTAAAAAACCTTTTAAGACCTGTTGATTGTCATGTGGTTTGGAGTAATTCATGTTAGGTTTATCTCATCAGTCAAGGTGGAATTTAAACCACAAATTAAGCGATTGTATCAGCAAGTCTGAAGATGATCAAAGAGAGAAGTATGCTCTGAAGGCTGTTTGGTTAGTTTTGTGCCTCAGTCCATGAAAGCAAACATGCACTGCCCTGTGCAAACACAGCACAAAGGAGTTGCAGCTTTTTGCAGACTTTGCTCTATGGACTTTTGCCCTCACTTCCTGGAGTCCCTCACTTTGAGCTGGACATAGGGGTGTATATGACAATGACTGGAAGATATGAATAGAGGAGGATGGAGGTAGTAAAGCATGGCATCCTGGGATTACTTTCTACTTTCTTTATGACTGGAGAATCAGTTTTGCAATGACTGCTTACCTGTAGAAACCCAAGCAAATTTCAGCTGAAACTGCCTCAAAGTCACGTAGCTTGTAAATGACAACAAGCTTGTACCATACATGCTAGTGCTTTAGATTAATTTTTTCCTTTTATTTTAGTGTATATATTGGGAATCATGAAGGGTATATATTTTCCAGTTTGGAATTTCACACTGGCTGAGCTGTCCTGTGAAAGAAGCTTGTGCAAAGATACCTTCAGGTGGTATCTGCTCTACATTTTGGATTGATCAGCTGAAAAATACTGAGCCAAACTGGTGGTGGGAGGATGCTTAGCAAATTAAAGCTGAAGGTAGTCATCCTGTAGAATTAATTATTTTTCAATATGTATCTTTCAGGCTATGGTTGCTTGCTATCCTGGAAATGGAACTGGGTATGTTCGTCATGTGGACAATCCAAATGGTGATGGGCGCTGCATCACCTGTATTTATTATCTGAATAAGAATTGGGACTCCAAGGTGAGTAAGCCATGGGGTTGAACAGGAAGGAAAGCTACTTTGGAAACATAGCTTTGGAGCTGTCTGTTGTTTCTGTGAACTCTGATGAGCTTCTGAACTGCTGGTCCATTTTTCATCTTTTTTTTTTTTTTTTGGGTGTTTTTGGCAATCCTTTGGAAGAAAGAATCTGAAGTGTTTCCTTATCATCCTCTCTCCCATCCTACACACGTATGGTTTTGTTGCTGTAGAATAAAGCTATAAGCACTGGGCTGCATGCTCTTAACACTTTGTTTAGAGGAAACAGCAGAAAAAGAAAATCAATTCACTACAGAGCAAGTGGATTCTGGGAGCAGAGTAAAACGACAGCCCAAATTTGTGACTTTATCATTCTTGATACTTCAGGCTAACCTGCAGAAGATACTCAGGGAGTTCCCTTTTCTTATTTATGAAGCAATGGGGCTTAGTAAGAGGAACAAACACATGGTTTGATTCCATGACTGGGTCTCTTGACAGGATGGAGCTATTGTTTCTGCCTATATTACTATAAGGCAGTTAAGTCAGCCTTGAATGTGCTGTACCTTTAAATTAGAAACAAAATAAGGGTTTGTAAAATTGCAGGATGTCTCTTTGCAAGTCTGTTGTCGTAATGCAGCACAAACCATTCGCAGAGGCATCTACTGAAAATTGTCCACTGTTTTTTGCTTCTCTAACCTCTTTATAGGCCAATATGCTCTTTAAGCACATGTAAATACTATGAACCCCCATAAGTGAGTTCAGCTATAGAGGCAATGCCATTGAAAAAGGCAGTGTTGCAGAAAAGCACTTCCTTTACAGAGAGTATGACAGTGAAACATCTCAATGTAATAAAATGAAGGAGGAGATGTGGGAGGAAATGCAAATATCCAGTTTATTTTGTGCATTGCACCCTTTGCCAAATAGTGAGGAGGCACCCAAGTGAGCACTAAGAAAAGCTAACTGAAAACCAGGACACCTGATGGAGTTTATTATGTAGATGTGATAGTGATTTTATGTAAGTGTCTGCTGGAGGAGATGCAATATAAGAGTATAATCATACTGGGCTTTGAAAGCAACCATGTGGCTTTAAAGCTGACTTAATAGCTTCTCACTGAGGTCTGCATGGGGCATGGAGGTACCACGCCAGGTCAGTGGTGCATTGACAGCATCTTTCCTGCACTCTGTGGTGCAGCATAAAAGTCTTCAAAGAACCCTCTAACAGCAGCAGGAGGAGGCAGGATTCACCTTCATCGTTTTAAGTTTCTAGAGTGTGTGCAGATCACCGGAGCTTTTCCCTGAAACTCGTGGCACGTGGAAAGACAAAAATTATACGGTAGAGAAACTAGGCTGTGTTATAAGTAGGGAAAGTTGTGGCTGGGAGATATAACGCATTTGAGAAGTTTTACAAATCTAACAATAGAACAGACTTCAGTCTTCCCAAGGTGTAAATGTTAATTCCTAAATGATCAGATGCAGGTTCTGAAATAGCATAAGCAGTATCTAACAATTGCTGTGGCCTCATCTCAGACCGGTCAGGTGGAGCAGCTCTGTGGTAATCACTGGTTCTAGAGATGTGACTGGAAGCTCAGAAGTTTCCTAGTGTCTGCTGCAGGGCTGGTGTCACCTTTGTCTTGGTTAATTTACTTTAGACAGAAGCTTATGCAAGAACATTACAGACTGTTCAAAGTGGCCAAGAGACACAGTAAGGTTTTCCAGTGTTGTCACATAGCTGTCATGGTTATCATTAGATGTTTATTCCCCATTTGTTAGGTGTTGAGGAGGGAGAAACAAGTCACTTTTCATGTGAATGTGTGGCTGTTTATATGTGCAAAAAGCAATCTTTCCTTTTCTTTCAGCTGCATGGTGGTATTCTTCGAATATTCCCAGAAGGAAAGTCCTATGTAGCAGATGTTGAGCCGATTTTTGACCGATTACTTTTTTTTTGGTCAGATCGAAGGAACCCGCATGAAGTCCAACCTTCTTATGCAACCAGGTAAGGAGCATATTTGGTATTGGTATTTGGCTAGGAAAAAACCCAAAGCATCTCTTCTACCAATATTTGTATCCGAAATTATGGCCATCGTATTTAAATACATGTGCATAAAAACCAGACAGATTTTGAGTGAATTTTCTGGTTTTGAGTCACTGGAAATTTTCTCATTAAATAAGGAGAAGCAAGCTTGAATGGTATATTTCCTCATGTGATGGAAAAAAAGGCCCTTAACCATTGACAGAAGAAATCTTCCAAGCCGGGCATAGCTATTTAGCTGGGAGGTGCTGGGTTATTCTTTTGCCCTTGTAACGCTGTAGGGATTGTTGGGACTACCATCTGTCAGCAGGCTGTGAAAAGCTGATGTGACGCAGGGCAGCCCCCAAGCTGCCTACAGGCGTCCCAGAACAGAAAAACATGCAAAGGTCTGAAAGCTACTTCTGCCCTCTGTTACCAGGGGCCGTGCTCTCTTTTGTGCCTCCAGCAGAAATTCTCACCTATATTTCTATCTGACTTGTTAAAATACACACTAAAATGCTGTCTGTGTTTGCCTATAAAGATGTGTCATTTTCATCCTATTTTTTAATCTACTAATCCAGTTTTGTTTTTTGCTTTCTCCATGAGCATGAAACTCCAGTGCTCTATTTTAATATCAAAAGTGGAAACAAATGCAGGGTTTCTTTCTTTTATAGATATGCCATGACTGTATGGTATTTTGATGCCGAAGAAAGAGCAGAAGCCAAAAAGAAGTTCAGGAACTTAACCGGTACGATTTTTTAATAAATGTTCACCAGAAAGAGTTTAATGCATTTTGACATTTCCAGAGTCAAAGACAGACCAGGAGTGATTCTGTAGCTACAAGCATATGTAATGCATTTTTAGAAAGCTTTTTCACCTCTAATTGCTAGTCAGTTATTGTATGCGAAGTGGAGAAGTTGTGACAGAAGATTCAGGCCTGGCCCTAGAATCTCTGATGAACGAAATGGGGAAAATGAGAGAGACAGTTTCTGATTTGAGTCCCATATGACTGAGAATTTTTTCCTACCCTGGCTGGCTACTCCAGTCACAGGGAGTCAGCTCTTCTTTTGTTTTTTGGGGGGTTATATTTTGCCTCCTCCAAACCTTTGTGTAGCACAAAGTCATGAGACTTTCACAGACAGTTCAACAGTTGTGTTCTCTAAATGTTCTGGATGAATATGGTCTGTCTTCTATATTAATAAAGGGCAGAAGCCCTCAAAGAGGTGACCCAACTTTCTAATGGCAGCCACACTGCCTGCTACTGTAGTAATGGCATGTGAGTCACAGACTGAGTTGTCCAGATGTGTTCCAACGCCCTACCTGGGATCATTACCAAAGGTTTGCTGTTCAGAGCAGTTTAAGATCTGGTCTTCAGGGTCTGTCTCAGGCCTTTCCTCAAAACACAGTGTGTAGGGCATGTCTTTTTTAAAATGTATGCAGCTGGGCAAACTTGTAATTAGTCAAATGATTTTCAGAACAGACTGTTGTCATCTCTGTAGCTTGTATGAAAAGTAAATACTGCTTTCATCCTTAAAGAGGATCATGAAAAAGGGACCAAGAGGCAGCGGGGGAAAGAATCACTGATCTGGGGTCTCAAAGTTTACTTGGCTACTTAAGTATTGCATGAGTCATCTTCAATTTCGACGTGACAAATGCACAAGATCTTTGTGTGATTGTCCTTGTTAACATGCTGTGGTATCATATAGCAGTTCTGTCCACATAGTGGATCCATGCCATGATTCTGAAATGGAAAGTGTTGTCCATTGAAAACAAACTAAAGTTTTTCTGTTTCTGAGTGTTCAGATGAATATAGTCAGAAGCCCCTGGTTTAACCACTTCTTGCTTTTTCTTCTTTTTGATGTAGATGCAAGGAAGAGAGAAGCACCTCTTAATGAAGACTAATCTACTGTTCATGAACTCTTTGTGAAGAAATAAGATCCCAAAGATGACTTCCATTTCCAGCAAATAAGGGCAAATGATTTTTATGCACAAGAATGCACTGGTTGTGTCTAGCACGTGCATCTCATGCTGATGGTACTTAAGGCAGCCTCCTGTCATGCTGCATCTGGTAGAAGAAAGACTTGTTTGCTCTTTGCCTTTTGCTGGGAAAAAATAACCAGGGTTTAAAAAAAAAAAAGAGTATCACTAAGTCTAGTGGTAGTGGCTCAGCCAACTGGCTTTTGATCACTCTTGTAACTAAGATAATGGTCATTGGAACTAGTGGTAAAAACCTGAGTCTTATTTGCACTTTATGGGGAAAAGAAAATTCTAGTTCAATGGGAAGAAGCTTTGCAAGTTTAAAATCAGTGGCAGACTGCTAATGGGCACAGAGAGATATTGGACGTGGGAAAATAAATTGGGTATTTGGAGAGTGTCATTTTATGGCCTGTCCCAAACTGACCTGTTGATGTACTGTTCATCATTTTGCTGTGCAGAACATTGGTTCAACTCTTCGATAACATGACTTCTCAGATTTTTGTCTACATAGTCATCACATTTTCTGGATTTTGTTTGCTTTTCAAGAGGCACGTTCTAGCTGTGCAGTTGTACTGCCATTTCTGTCCCAGGACCGAGGGGAAAGTAGTTATGTATCTATTCACAACTTTATAAAACCTTTTTTTTTTCTGTTTTGAGCAGGATGGGCTGTATGTTTTCTATTTTCACGGTTTGGTAAAGCAGCTGTTTTCTCCCAAAAGTCTGGTAAACTTGGAAGGCTTATGGCACACAATAGACTGGCCTTTAAGGCCAATGATATGTAGAGAAGTGTTTGCTTTGCGACTTCTCCATCTGCTATGTTCTGTGTGACACAGATATGAATCTGAAAGGAAAAGATATGTCTGGCAGTCTGACAAATATATGATAAATAATGGGTAACTTAGACTTGATTTTTATACTGCATATTCTTAGTGAACACACTTGTTTAATTTTGCATGCATATGTAATTTGAATGAAACTGCAGTTTCGTTTCAATTGATCTGTTATGCCAGGTAACTACTACTGCTGTGCCCAAGCTGTGAGATCAGAGTTATTCAATGGCAAAGCACACATTTTTTCCTCCATTTTTTTTAAACTTATTAGACTCAATGAGTAACTGATGACCAATCTCCAATCTGTCTAAACTTCTACAACCAGCACTTACTATGCAGTTCAGATTAGCTCTTAATGCAGCTGGGCCCTGGCAGTGGATGCATTTATCACTCACACTAATTGTTCTTAACCTAATACACTCACTTGCATTCATTTTTCTCTCATGTTGTCAGTGTGTATGTCAGACCCTATTAAATGTTCCAAATAGATGCCCCCTTCAGTGTCCCATATTTTCCTGTGCCACCTGCCCATGCTGGTGAAGGTGGTCTGTCTGAACCGCCCTGCACCGCTTCCCCACGCTGTGCTGGCTTGTCTGTGCTGTGATGGGGCTGCACTTGAGCTGGGGAATGGAAAAGTAGCGTGCAATGGCAACTGTTAAATGTCAGTGACAGAAAGGTAACAGCTGCATAGGACAGAAAAGAAATAATATTCATGACATAGAAAATGACAATAGAAAATCGAGTATTTTTTAAAGCAGTTTTGTATCTTAAAGGAAAAAAAAGCTGAGCATTCTTCAGCCTGCCAATGAATGCTGAATGTAAATACAGTAGTGCTAAGAAACCCCTTATTGTCTCTGGCTTCTCCCAGAGATCCAGCTATGGTCTTATAGGCCTGACCACAGTGCACCTTAAGAGAGGAATATGAGGGAACACGTGTGACAAATATTCTTACAGCTCAAGACTAGAAAAAGACAAAGAATATGATAAATGTCCTTTAATGTTAGGAAAAACATTATTCTACTACAGTTGCTTGTAAGTAACACACCAGAAACTTGAAGGAAACTTAGTGATAACTTGAAATTCTCATTCTGAAATGTCCATGTGGGACGCAAAAGATTTGGGCTCTTCCTTGAGAGTGAGAGGTAACCCTTTGAAATGTGAGAGGTGTTGGAAAAGCGGGCCCACAGGATTGCTGTTTAGAGAAGGTGATGGAATACAACCTGTTGTGTTACTGTGCAAAGTTGATACTGGTGCCTAAATTTGAAACTCCTACATGATTTTAAAAGGAGGAAAACCAGATAGAGCAGAGCAAATACTGCTTTGCTTCTAGAAGCTGTAACCTTAAAAATGAGCTAGAGAGTGTTGTTACTACACATCTTACTGGAGCCTGGAACAGTGGAAAAACAAGGTGGTGGAAGGGGAAAAGCTTTGTCTAAGGGCTGAAAAAGGAAGATACTTCAGTTATCACTGTTGCTACCACCAGGTTTCTGCAGTGGTCAGCAATACATGTGGTGGATGGAGCAGAATAGTTGCATTTATTGTAAATAAAGTACATATTTTCATTTTTAGCCAATATCTTCCTCATCTATATTATATATGTAGAAGACAGAGCAATTATTCTGTGGCAGAGAGTGTTGTCTTTATTAACACACATAATCAAGTGCAAAAAAAGTTGAGGGCTTGGGATCTTGAAACCAATTCCTCAGTCCTCTGTTTCAGATCTTTACTCTGTTTCCAGTGGGATGATCTCCTTGAAGAAGCTGTAGTTTAGTTGGGGATGGGGTGTGGGGGGTGTTGGTCATGTAGGAATACACAGGTGTGATGTTTCCTACATAGATTTCTCTTGCCTGTCTATAGAATTGTTGCAAACTGCTCTGTAAGAATGAAATTGTCTGTCTGTGTGAGGGAAGCAGGCTGCTACAGTAGGGAGGGTATTTCAAAGAGGCTTTTTCCTTGTGTTTTTTCTTCATAGCAAACTGTTTGAATCAAATGGCTAAACTGCACTTGTCAGCCAGTTGTGAAAAGGAGTGCTTTCTCTAAGTCATTCAACTTTGAATCCTCAAAAAATTCTGGTTTTTCTTTTTTTTTTTTTTTAACTTTAGATAATGTGCCTTTATCATTCATATCTGTGAAGATGTTTCATGCTGCACATGCATGTCATGCAAGTTTTTGATAGCTCTTTAAAAAACATGGTTGCCTTTTCAATTGTGTGGGAAAAATGTGCAGAGCCACTAAGCCACAATTTTCAACAGGAGGTTTTTGTTGTGCATGGAGGAAAAAAGGCCAGGAAGAGTGCTGAAAATCAAGAGACTATTTTTATTCTTAAACCTGTGACCACTGGCCTTTTGAGCAAAGTAGCCTCTAATAAATCTTTTTCTCTAGATTACTTCTGGGTCTATGAAGAATGACTTCTACAAAACAGTGTCTAAAAGATCCACTCTTTTTTTTTCCTTCTATTTTTAAACAGTTTTAGTCCTTTGTGTTTTTTAAAATGTTAGAATATATTATATGTATTTCTTGTTGTTGCAAAATAGCTGGCTCTAGCACCACTTGCATCTAGAAGAAAATGTGTCTATTTGCAGGCAAATGACTAGTTCTCCTTTGACTGTGATGTACTCCCAGCAGATATCTGAGAGTGAGTTATGACTACATCTTCTCTTGTCAGGTTGTATGCTGGTCAACAATGCTGGCACTCTGCATTGGATTCATATAGAAACCCCTAGTAGTGGTTTACCACACATCATATTTTATGTTCCTGTTACTATTAAAAGAAAATGTAGCAGGAGTCAATAAACACTGGGTCATGTTAAACATTGTCCTGTGCAAATCTCTTCAGTCTTGTGTCTTACTGTGGCCAGGGATGCAGTGGGTGGGTGCAATGCCATGCAGCTGCATGTAGGGTGACACTGAAATCTGTATCCATGACTGTCTACGGCTGTTGGAGAGACCTTTTTTTTATTGCCCTCGGCTTGGCACATTTCTTTGGTCACTTCCTGCAATTTTGAAGTTATTTACCTTGCTAGTGACCCTCTTCTTGAAATGCCTATTTGTTTTCACGCTCCTGTTGAACCAGATAACATTCTCACGATTCAATTGTTGTCTGATAAAGTTTTATTTTTAACAGTGTTCACATCCTCCCCCTGCTACTTTTCCAGTCTGAATCCCACAGTTTTCTCTTGTGGCTGTGTGGGAGACTTCTCCTCACTCCCACTAACAGTGCAGTTGAATGAAAGCCAGGGCCTTTTCACTCATTTGGTAGAGCTGTGAACTTTCTGATTCCTTTGCAATGTTATGAATAGTGAGAATTTCCCTTTAACCTATTTAAGACATGGTTTCTATCATGGAGGGCTTGGATTTGACTTTTGGGTTTTTTTTGTTAAGGAGGGAAGAGATGTCTAAGTAATTTACCATTTATTTGATAATTTCTTTTAGACTGAGGAGTTCTTAGAGCATATGGAGAAGACCTATGGAAAGGAGAGGGGTTTCTCTTCTGAGCATGCTCCTCAAAGAGTAAAGGTTTGTAGGGACAGCTTGAGAAGAAGCTGGCTGTTGGCCATCCAGCTGCCAAGGACTTTGAACTCTGATTAAACTTTCTCTAAGCAAATATGGTTGCAGTAATTGTTATCTTATAGCTATTTAGGGGTTTCTTTCCTCCCCCACCTACCCAAAGGGATATGGCTAAATATATTTGCACTGACAATTCTCATGACTCTTGAGAATGCATCTGATATGAGAGGTTGCACTGAAAATTGCATAGTAGCATGACAGTGGAAGAGAGGTTAGTAAAAATTGATTCCCCTTTCCCACATGATGTCTCTATGGAGTACTTCCACTTCAGACAGTAGTTTAAAACTCCCATCCTCTTTCACAAAGCATAGATAGAATTTTTTATCTGTCTTTTGGAAAGCAGGGATAATTTCATCTGCATGTGTGCTCATTTGAAACAAAGCTGGAGATGCTAAATATACTACACTGGGTGAACTGCAGTCAACAGCAGTCCTTACATGATGGCAAACACAGTCAGTGCCAGCATGCCCAGTGCTGCTTTGCCAGGCCTCCACAATCTTTCTGCTAGAAAGGAGGAAGTTTGTAATCCCTGATCTTAGCCAACACACTGGACGCTGATTTGACAGGAGGGGAGTCAAGAGCGTAACTGGCTCTTAAAAGCCTGCTGAGTGTGTGGGGCTGGTGAGAAGCATGGAAAGAAGGACCCTGCAGTCCAAACTGGTAGAGCTCTGAAAATCACTTGTGGTTAGGTGAGTTCACAGCTCCCATCAGGCTGCTGGGCAGAGGGAGCAGAGCAGAGAAGTTGCTTTTGAAGCCAGGCCCAAGTTATCCCCAAGAAGTGTGCCCAGCTCTGAGTACACACCATGGGAGCCCATGCAGAGTCTGGTCACTCCTGCTCTTCAGGATGGGTTATCCCTTCCCTAGCAGAGGATGTCGAGCTGTTAAAGTGGATGAGAGACAATGCTTACTGTCATTGTCCCCTCGTGCTGAACCAAGAAGTTGATCAGCTTCTTAAAAGGGACTTGGCATTCCCTGCAGCACCCAGAGGTTGTCTGTCAGGGACATGGTGCTGATACACCTTGTGCCTGGGAAAGGTCTGGTTAGAACATAATCTTGGGGGGTTGGTGTGGCATGCATTGCCAGCTTTTAATTTACTAAACACTGTATTTCATGCCAGCTTTGACACTTGTCCCACCTACACAGTGGTTCAGTGGATGACCTGTGTTCATCACTGTGATACACAGTAACACACCACCCCATGCTCTAAGCAAGGGAGAAAATGCCTGCTGTTGGGTGGTACCAGGAGCTTCTTTTATAAGAAGAAAAAAAATCAAGGAAGAAAAAAGAAGACATCTGAACAGACATTTAATAGTCAAAGGAAGAGTCTTAACAGACTTAAGCTCGGCTGTCTTCAGAGAGTTTTCAAAAGCATACTGCAAACACTTCTGTTTCAAAGCTTATGCTCCTTTATCTATGAGAAGCTAAACACTGGCTAATTCTTTAATTAGTTCCCAACAAGATGTTTTTCTCTGTAGCCAAGGCTTGCTACAGGATAATTACATCTTTAGTTTAAAAACAATTGTCAATACAGAGAGTTGTTTTGATTTCTGTTTCCTAAAATATTTTATTTTGCCTTCTGCTTAGCTTCCACTCTCTTCATTCTCACCTGCAATATCTTTCCTTGATTTGGGAAAGGTTGATTACTTTATTTTTAGCTCCCTGTGCTGCAATCCTAATGCATGGACATGACAGAACCAAGCCAATGCTGTGGTCTGGGTGCAATTGTACGAATGCAGTGTTTGGGTCCCTCCCAGGGCCAAGGAGATGGAGGAATCTGAGCCACTGTCAGTTAAGCAGCTCAGCTTCTTAAACTAATAACCACGTGGCCATGGGTATCCAAGTGCTACCCTGCATGCCAAAGATCTGCGTTTGGAGCTTCCCAACCTCCTGCCTACAACCACACTCATCTACATTTATTTTAGCAGAGTTCCTAGAGCACCAACAGATCTCCTGCGAGTTGGTCAAGAGCTGCCTGAGTCTTGACAGTGCTGAGCGGACATGAATCTTCTAGGCCTGAGTCCCAAGTGGAACCATGCTGTGGTTTAACCCCATGCTGTGGTTTAACCCCAGCCTGCAACCAAGTACCACACAGCTGCTCACTCGCTCCCCCACCAGCTGGCCTGTGGAGAAATTCAAAACAGTAAAAGCTTGAAAATTCGTGGGTTGAGATAAGCATTGTTTAACAGGGAAAGCAGAAGCTGTGCAGACTAACAAAGCAAAAAATTAAGGCACTGCTCCCCATGGGCAGGCAGGCGTTCAGCAGGCCCCCATCAAGTGTAACAGCGACTTGGGAAGACAAACACCATCACTCCAAAAGCCCCCCCTCTTCCTCCTTCTTCCCCCCATTTTATATACTGAACATGATGTCATATGGTCTGGAATATCTCTTTGGTCACTTGGGGTCACCTGCCCTGGCTGTGTCTCCTCCCAGTCTCCGAAGTACCCCCGGCCTCCTTGCCAGAGTGGCAGTATGAAAAGCAGTAAAGGTCTAGACTCTGTATGAGCATTGCACAGCAATAACAAAAATATCTCTGTATTATCAACCCTGTGTTCAGCAAAAATCCAAAACAGCCACTGTGAAGAAAATTAACTACTCCAGCCGAAGCCAGCACTGAGACAAAAGCAGGAGGGAAAGGAATTGCCCCCTCTACCCTTCTCTGATCCCTGTCTGTCAGTGCATGGATGCAGGGTGCCAAAGGTCAGACACCAGGCTTACCCAAGGAGAGTCAGATTGGCTTCATTTATCCCACAGGAGAAGATCCTCAGTACTAGGCTACACAGCATGTCCATGTGGCGAGGGAGGAGTGTGACCTTTCTGTTGAACCCACTGAAGTTGTTACATTTCTGAGGGAATAAATATCTGTTCATTGATTCAAGAGGAAATTTATGTGAACTTGGATATTGCGGCTTCTGTCTCCAAGGAAGATGTGGAAAAAAAATGTTCCCCTATCAGTCCACTGGCAAAAATAAGTATGATCAGAGACCGACAAAATATAAACTGTGAGGACAAGCTAAAATAGTTGGTACTGTTCCTTCTAGGGACAAGGAGAGTGGGAAGAGAAGTGAAGGAGGAAGTAAAAGCATTATAAGGGTCTTAAAATACAGGAAAATGTTACTACAAAGAATAAGAAAGTAGTTTGTTCTCTACACCTGTGATGCATAACGCACAAATGATGGGATAAAATTGCAGCAAGGAAGTTAAGAGTAATTTGCTGGGAAAAGCTTTCTTATGGCTGGGATGCTGGACCAGTGAAGTGCCTGAAGACATTGCGGAGTTGCCCTTACCAGAGATCTGGTTGGAGAAACGTCTGCCAGAAGTGATGTAAGTAGAAGTGATTTTTTTTTATTTTGGAGCAGTGAGTAAGGACCAACCAGACTAAAAAACGTGTCCTGTGTCATGGCAATGTAAGCATAATTTTGGAGCCTACATGGTCAAAGCATCCCATGAAGGGAAGAGGTATGAGGTTGTTCTAGTCCAATAAAGGTCATGGAGACCACTACCATGCATTGTTGCAGGACTAGACCAGGCTGCCCTTCCCCAGGAGTGAAGTTCAGCCCAACCCTGCCATGGGTGGTTGTTCTCCCCTGCCCTTTCATTTCTGTCATGATGCACTTTGCAGGTACTACAGGCATGCACTGCACAGCAGGTTGGGCTTGGTGAGCACACACCTCAGGAGGATCCTGCTGCCTGAGCAGCACTTCTTGTCTTCCTGGGCAGCAAAGAGCAAATCCCACATTTTCCACAGCAACGAGACATCGGTATCTCCTTTAGAATCCTCTCCCTGTAGAATAGTTCATGCATGTTACACTTATCCTCTTACTTGCTGTTCAACCTAAAAGCTGTGGATTCCTCTCATCCTCTTTTTCCTGTCTCAAAGTCAGGAATTGCAGTTCTGAGCGGGATGCCTCTTTGTATCTAGACTCAAGATATAGTAGGAAGCAAATTTTTCTCCTGTCCAGCACAGCCATGAAGCTGGTTCGGTTCTCTGTTCTCTTGGAAATGTGTAGTTATAGGTCATCTTCAATCATTCACTACTGATGGAAATAATACTGGGGGGAAAAAAAGGGAATGATGAAGAAATATACAGTGAGGTATCAGAAGTTAGCCTTTGGGGGCATATGGTTTTAAAGGCAGAAACCTCCCGCCTCTCCACAAGTTCATGTTCTGATTAAAAAGAGTGTGCGTGTGTCCAAGAAGTCAGCATTTGCTGTGTCCACTGAATGTTTTCTCCCTTTTGCAAACCCGTTGCTTTACAAGTATATTTTAAGTAATTCTCAGTTGAGTCATTAATTCACACATCTGAAAGACCTTGAGTTAACTAATGTGATCATAAATTCAACCATTTTGAATATCAGTACTTGAGCCTAGGTGTGTTTGTTATTAATATTAAATACCATGAGTAGTTCTTGTAAACTTTTCTTTCACTTCTAAAACTGGCATGTTTGATGAAAATGCCCTGTTTTAAAACATGGCATTTTCATCAACATTTTATATAACGTTGCAACCTATACTGTTGTTGCTGCTATAAACATGTTAATATCATAACCTAAACATTTTCCCTTTATTGTTAGTGTGTTTCCTTTGCTTAGTCTCTGTGAATGTGCCCGGGGAACACAGGAAAATTGTTGGAGTCTCAGCTTCTTTTCATTCCCCTTGTCAGCAAATCATGACCATAAGATATAGACAAGGCCATTTTGGAGGACATGGGGACATTTTGAAGGGATGGATCCCTCTGCCATCCCGACTGGACAGAGCACCTATGCCAGCACCCTGACCATCATTACCCTGTGCAGCAACACAAAGGAGACTTTCCCCCTGCCTTTTGTCTTAATGTCCCCTGACATTAAGGCTCAGTGTCTCAGTTTGCTGTGTCTACTGCTGATCTCAAGGTTTCTGTGCTATTATATTTGTGCTCTGACTCCTGAGAGTTGAGGAATAGATAAAAGCATCCCAGCTCTGAAGATCACCTGTCTCTTCACCCAGGCCTGTGCTTCTGCAGCAGTAATGCCAGGATGGGTTTCTGTAAAGGCTCCCTGGGGCAGGCTGAGGCTCCTCAGTGCCTTTGGGACCCACGCAGGGCTGCAGAGGTAGGATCAGCACCTGGCCTCCCATTTTCAGGAAATACAAACGGGAGAGTCCTGCCCAGGCCTGGAAAATGCAGCATCTGCCACAGCATCCTAGGCATTACAGCTTAGGCCTTGCTGCCTCAGGAAGAGGCTCACAAAGTGCTTTTCATGCGGCCCTTAGGTTGTCTCAGTTGGTCAGAGCATGGTGCTACTAACACCAAGGTTGTGGGTTCAATCCTTGTATGGGCCAACTACTAAGTTTAAACCTAAGTTGATGAACAGTTATATAGACCAATAGCGCTCACTAAGGAGTTGGACTCAGTGATCCTTGTGGGTCCCTTCTGACTCAGAATATTCTGTGATCTGAGAAAGGCATGAGCCATGTGGGATGGGGATGTCTCTGCAGGACTCTTGGTGGGGTGCAACACTGGGACTGCAGGCTCTCCTCTCCCTATAAGTGCCTTGTTTGTGGTTATTACCTGGGACTTTGCAATAGAAACTGATTTTAGGCTTTTCTGCATGCTATCAAAAGTTCTTCAGATGGATTTCTTCCTCCCCAGCTTCTCTCGAACTGAATCAAAGCCTTGCTTCTTGCTCTTTTCTCCTCCCTTGAAGGCATATCTCCAAGCACCACCTCTGCCAGATCCTGGTACCACCTGGAAGCACAGCATCATACTCTCCAGCTCCAGCAGCTGCTGAACACCAAAGGAATGCTTAAAAATTAATCCAAAGCTTGTATTTCTCATAAAAAGTGCTAAATTGTTGGTGCACAGCCCAGAAAGTCTATGTGGGTTCAGTAAGTACTCTCCCCATTATTTAATAAATGACTTTACAAAGAGCTAAATGCAGCTACAGAATCATTAGGGAAACAGGGCAGTAATTAACAGGCATGAGGTGGAACCCCTTTCCTGCATGGGTCTCCTGGGGAAGAAGAACAAAGCAAACCCGTGGGCACCAGCCTCTTTCCTCCCTGGGCAGAAGGATTTAAATCAATCCCAGTTTAAAAACAGTGCAGGCACCAAATGCAGAAAGTAGCGGGTATGTCTTGGAGACCTTTGGAACAGTTGAGAAAACAGCCCAGGTCTGGGTGTCATCCCAAGGGGACTCAAAGTGTTTTCTTATCATTATGGCCAAATTATCCCAGACTTAAGTACACACAAGTTGAGCAAAATATGTTAATTGACATTTCACTTGTTAAACGCTCTCCCAGTTTGCACTGGAAGTAGTTGCATCCATATGTCCAAGGAGGCCTTTTGGCTCAATCCCTGCCATGGGTGTGACCTTATTTGAGCTTTACACTGTCTCATTTTCTGCCCTTAAAAAAATCCAAGCAAGAAGACAAGCCCTAGTTTTAGGTAGTAACTGGAAGAATGCAGCAAAACCAATGGAAGACTGGAGCCTTGGAGGGAACAGGAGAGTTGCCCAAAGCAGTATCTTCTAGTTTGTCAGCATGCACTCCTTTGATTTAGACACCATCCCAGCAACCCAGGGCACTAGGAGGGGACTGGCCGTGCAGTACACTGTGAACGTGGTCTTCATCCCACAGGAGGGCATGCACCCCCTGCACAATGAGATCCCCTGCATCGCCTTCTTCCTGATGGATGGACCACCCCACGACCATGTCACTGTGGTGGCCACCCAGACCTGGAATGCTGCTGTCAAGATACGCTCCATGGATATCCAGCAGGCAGACATGAATTCACTGTGGGCCATGGCCTCACAGCTGCTGGAGGAGCTGTTGGAGTCCTTTGAGCTCATGTGGCAGCTTAGGAAACAGTTCTGGGACAAGCTCTGTAGTGTGTGAGAGCTGCCACTGTCAGGTGCCTGCTTCTCATCTGGGCTAGAAGACAACCTTCAGAGGGGTGTTTGGGGTGGCTGCCCTTGCTAAGAGTAGCATAGGCAGGGAAGCAACCTCCCCAATGGTGAGGTGTTGGGATGGGTGGCCTTTCCATGTGCTCACTTTTCCTGATGTGAGATAAGGAAAGTTTTGCAAGCATTGCGAGCATGTGTTTTTCCTCACCTGTGCCTGGTAGCTCTGGCGCAAGCCAGGATGTTGTGGTAGCAGTGATGGGAATGTTAAAGAGCAGGAAACATAGAACTGGTTTCCCTGGGTGTGATAGGGCTGGGTGACACATTCCAGAGCCGTATATGTATTTCACAGATCCATATATATATTTTAATGTGGCTCTAGCAGGGTCACCTCCTACGACACATGCATGGCATCCACTGCATGTTTGTGTTAGATCCCTGGCCACGTGGTGCTGCTCAGGAGTGTCTGGCTGGGAGCCAGGAGGCTGTTTTGCACCATGATGGTGCTGGCACAGGTTGGGACCTGTCTGTCCCTCACCATGCTGGCAGGTTTGCTGGAGACCTGGCATTGCAGCAGTCTGGTGAGACCTTACATGTTTCAGCATCTGGCAGCTGCCAGCCTCTTCCAGGCAGTGTTGCCTTGCCAGGGACTGCACTAGTGCTGTGGTGAGTCTCAGCTTGCTGGGTCGGGGGAGTCTGGGCTGACAAGATATTGCTTCTCAGGGCCTTGACATGTTCCTGCACCTGATGCCTTTGCTTCCAATGCTCTGCCTGTTTCCTGCCTGCCCTGCTGCCCAGTTCCTATAGGCTCTACAGGCTCCTGGCTGCACAGACATTGAGACCTGGCTCCTGCAGCTCTTTCCAGCTGAGCTCAAGCTTATGCTTACTCAGCTCAAGCTATCAGCAATATCAATTTACACTCAGTGTTGATTTAGCACTTGGGTAAATTAGAAAGCTGGTGCAGTAGACAGTGCGCATGCCTGGAGCCGAAATCAACAGGTGAGTATTGGAGCTGGAAGGGCTGGGGCTGTGTGGGTGGTCCTGGTGGCTGTGACAGCAGTGACGGTACATGTGCCAGAGCCAGGGTCCCCATGTGTCCGACTGATCCAATGCCTGTTCTGTCTTGCTGGGGTGGACCTGTGTGTGGAGCAGGAGCATGGCTCCCAGCACAGCTGCATCAGGACCCCTGGCTCCTTCTACTGCGAGTGCAACCTGGGCTACAGGGTCAAAGTGGGTGGAAAAAACCTATTCTTTTAAAACCCCTTTTTAAATCCTAAATCTTGTAGGGGGCTTATAGTTACGAGTCTCATGAAGGGAAGCTGAAATGCAGCAGAGGACCCAGGGTGGCCAGCAGCAGCCTGGGTGCTCTATTCACTGGGCTGCTGCCTCCTGGTTTGGCAATGATTGCAGACATTCAGCATTCCTAAATCCTGGCTTGTCACCTGGTCATTACGGAGCCTTGTGCATTGTTCCTGTTCTTGCTGAGGCTACCATAGTCTGGGCTGGTGAGCACTTCTGCAGGCTGTTGCAGCTCATGAGCCTCTCCCACAACAGTCTGTGGACTGCTTTGCTACCCAGAATCTGCCCGTGACTGTGAACAGAGACCCAGGAGCGTCCCCATTCTCAGTACCACCCCTGGGCCACTGAGTGACTTTGGGCTGCTTTTTCCAAAGCTATCCTGCCTGGCCCTTGGTAGCCTTAGGGTGGCATGTTAGCATAGAGACAGGTGGCAGAACAGGACACCACAAACTGCAGGTATATGGGCCCAATGCCAGTAAGTTTGCACATCCTTTAGGTTAGAAATTATTGACATTAATGACATTGCTTGTCAGATTTTGTGGGTGCCCAGAGTTGAGCAGGTGGGGACACTGAGCAACCTTTGCTGGAAGAATGAGTCTTGCAGATCAAACTTAAACTGCAAGAGTGAGCCATGGCATGGTCGTTGCTTGTGCACCATGCAAGACTACAGCTTGAATGCCGTTCAGTTGTTCACCTGCAGTCTCAAAACACATTTGCAGTGGAGAAACCTGCACAGTGGTAGCCTTCTAACTTGTATTTCCTGAGCACCTGCTGCTCTGCAAGTAGGTGGTCAACACTTTCTGTCATGGTTTGGGTTGCACATTGAAAGAAATTATCTTCTGCCAGTATTTAAGATGAAATTGCTTCTCACTGATGTCTGAGGAATGTGAAATTTTCCTATTAGAAATGTCTCAGGACATAAAACAACATCACCTAGAAAAGAATTTAGTATGAGTCCTGGACAGAAAGTACTACCAAAGCCATTCAAACCTTTTCTTTTTATTCTTTGCAGTAATTACTTGCACATACCAGAGCCTACATTTGTCCTTTTAAGTATCAGAAGAAAGAGTATGAGAAAAGTTCAATAAATCAAACATGGAAGTGTTGCCACCAAGTGGTACAAGCTGTATTAGGCAATGGCTCATAACTTCTAGATCACAGTGATGTATGAGATACCCTGATGTTTTATAAAAGGATTCCTTTTTGCTTTGTTTAGCTATCTTTTTTTTTTTTAATTGTGATTTATTTTACTTCCCATGATGTTAAATGATGATGCTTGCACCCATCTCCATGGAGTCACAGAGTGTATGACATGCCTCTTTCAGCTTCTTCTGGAGCTGCAGGCAGTGGAGAGGCAAATACGAAGGGCCTTCTGGATGTATGGGACTGTTCTGGCAGTCCTCGATGCCGTCCCGTCTTGCTGGGATGAGGCATATCCCTCCCTCTTCGTGCTCACATGTGAGCAGAGGGAGTGGTCCCGCAGTGCAATGTGTCCCCCAGGCCTTGAAGCCTGGCTGAGGAATGTCCCAGCCCTCCCCTGACATTTCTAGTGCAACCCACCCTGAGGAACCTGGGCCCTTTTGAAATCATCTGCAGGTTTATATGTTTTTTTAATGATGCTTATGTGTGTGCTGAGGTGTTTTGTTTTTCAGCTAAAGTATTAAGTACGTTGTACTTTTCATTATAGTGCAGGAGCTGAATAATGCCCTTTGCTTCCTCGTTGTTTAGAAAGCCTAGATTATTCTAAAAGAGAAAATAAATTCTTTGTGGAAATAAGACTGAGGTGCTTCTTTGCTATTTATGTTTTGAGGCACACATTATTCTTGAGAGATGTCTTTTCCATGGGGACAGGGCTCTCCAGAGCCACTTGGGGCACAAGGCAGCAAAAGGCAGTATAGGGAAGGATGTACATACTTGTGCACCTGCACACACAGATCCCATCTCTGGACAGGCATATTTCAATCCCAGCATGTGCCAGGGATGCAGAGGGTCTGCAGGTCTCACACCCTTCTGCTTTCCACGCAGTGTGGCCCCCAGCACCAGCAAACTGACCAGCTGAATGGTCCTTTCTGCTGGTGGGTGGGAAGATGAGGGTGGTGCAGGAGTGTGGAGAACTGAAAGTTGTGGTAGGCCCTCATATAGATAGTGGTGGTAGTGCAGTGCTGGACTGGCTGCTTGGATAAGTTGAACATTTGGAGTAGGAGCCCAACAGGAAAAAATTAGGTAAAAAAATATGCTTTTTTCAAAGCTGACATCTTTTCTCAGCTTTTTTCTCAATAACCTCTCCCTTTCTCTCTGTCTTGTGTTTCTTAGAGTGCAAACCTGAAGTACTCCNTTTTTTAACATTGTCAGTGTGGCCACCATTACCTTCAGACCAAGCAAATTACAGCAAAAGGCAGAATTGGTCACAAAGCTCCTTTTATCCCAGGTGTAGTCTTCGTTAACTACAGATCACAGTAGAGGAGTTAAATTAATGCAGCTGATTTCTTGAAAGGAACCACTAGAAGGGAATTGGTAAGTGTGTGTTGTTGAAACTTAACAGGAGAAAAAGGCTCTAAAAATCTTGCTGTATGATTTCCAAAGCTCTTACAAGTGTGAATACATTTCAATTTTATTTTTTGACATTATAAAGAGAGTTAAAATAAATTCAAAGTGTGCTGTTAACCTGAATAGCACCTAGCATTGTTACCCAGAGGGAAAGGATTAAAATTAGGATCATATCTATATAAAATATGTCTTAACAGGAGCAGGGGGATTTGCCTAAAATGGCTTATATTTTAGTCTGTTATACAGAGTAAGTTTAACATGATAATTTTTGAATAACTAATTATTTTCCAATATGGTATCTCCTCTTTAGGCATCACAATTGCATATAGTTCTTCCACTTATTATTTTTACTACTGCTCCTTTAATAAACAATTAATAGAGATAAATAAGAAGAAAATTTAATATAATAAATTCACTAGAAGATGAAGTAATTATTTTGGAAAATATTATAGCAAAATCAGGTTTTCTTTCTTTTCCTGTGAGGTTTTGCAGATGGAAGTGGCCAAATATTAAGACAGAGTTTGCACATGGTTATATCTGTTGTATATCTGTATATCTGTCTCACCTATATTTGTAAACAAAAAATTTACTTTTTTTCCCCCTCTGTTGAATTCTTTCTCTTACTGAAGAGAGAAACATAAATAGAAGCTGTCATAAAACCATGTAAAAATGAAACACAAAGGAGTCACTGGGCACCTATGGCTTCAACTATAATTCTGTTCATCAACAAAGAATAGTTTTAAGCAAGGTATTTGACAACTAGACAACTATTTAGAACCATCATATTTTTACTGACATTTTACAAAGTCCAGGAAGCTTTCTAGTTATTTCTACTTTTGCTTATAGTATAGCTACAATGCCTGTACTGCAGTTTTAAAATCTCTAGTGAATTTCTGTATCTTGTTGAAAAAAGTAGAAACAAAACAAAATAAAGGAAAACCAAAAAGCTCAAGTATATTTGGTTGAGCAGACTGCGCATATTTTGGTGATCAAAATGGTAGGCCAAATATTATAGAGCTGTAGTGGGGTGAGAACAAATTTGGAGGCATTTTTCCAAAACTAAAATGGCCATGAACAATAGGCAACGCACTAGCAGCAAAGACATGTCCTGTTTTTTTTCAAGGCAGTAGGTGACAGATGTGGCATGCAGCATGCCAAGGGCCAGGATCGTCATCTTTGGACCCATCGCGGTCCTGCTGATCCTGTGTGCATCTGGAAGCAGATGCACGCAATCCATCACGGGAGAGGGGGTGAATGATTGGGTTTGCCACTACTGACTTGCATGGCAACTGAATTAGGTACATGGTCTTCCAGACTAACCTTTCCGGGTGTCTGGAGGTCAAAGAATCAGAGTCACTTAAGTTGGAAAAGACCTCTAAGGTCACCGAGTTCAACCAGCACCACTGTGTTTGCTACTAAACCATGCCTGTGGTTTGCTTGTCTTATAGGACTGCAAATGAGGATTAAACCTTGATAACGGCCTCTGAAGAGCAGCAAAGAGAAAGAGTTTCTGGCCCTGAATGTTTCACTTAATTTATTTGTTTTGCAGCTGTTTTTGAAGGAAGGGGAAAATTTATCGTGGCACGTTAAAGCTGAAATACCTAAACTTTCCTTCTTTTTGGTGTGTAAGAAGAGTCTTAAGCATTTAAGTAATTGAGCTATATGGCTAATCTTCTTTCAGTCCAGAACTTTAAATTAGGTAAAAATATATTAAAGGATTATAAAATAATTGCCCTATTAGAACTACAGGGCATGAACGTCAACACAAAAGACCTTTCCAGGCACTATTCCTGCACACTCAGTGAACATGTACACTGGAGAAGCCTGTTTCCACACATGTGATTTCACACTGTGGCATCTTGTTCTGCCATGTCCCCAGGATAACACACAGCAGGAAAGGATTCTGTCACACAGAGCTGCTGCAAGTTTTCAAAGATATTTCAAGCACTTGTACTTAGAGGAAGCAACAAAGATGGTGAAGGGCCTTGAGAGGGACCATATGAGAGTGGAGAAGAGGAGACTGAGGGGAGGCCTCATTGCAGTTACAGCTTCTTTGTGAGGGGAAGAGGAGGGGCAGGCACTGATATCTTCTCTGTGGTGCCCAGTGACAGGACCCGAGGGATTGGCCTGAAGCTGTGTCAGGGGAGGGTTACGTTGGATATCAGGAAAAGGTTCTTCACCCAGAGGGTGGTTGGGCACTGGAACAGGCTCCCCAGGAAAGTGGTCACAGCACCAAGTCTGGCAGAGTTTGAGAAGCATTTGGACACTGCTCTCAGGCATAGGGTGTGACTCTTGGTGATGGTCCTGTGCAGGACCAGGATTTGGACTCAGTGATCCTTGTGGGTCCCTTCCAACTCTGCGTATTCTGTGCTTCTGTGACATCCTTACATTCCTGAACTTTCTTTTCTTTTCTTTTCTTTTCTTTTCTTTTCTTTTCTTTTCTTTTCTTTTCTTTTCTTTTCTTTTCTTTTCTTTTCTTTTCTTTTCTTTTCATACCTAATATTAATTTCTTTAGGAAATATCCCTTTTTGAAGACCCCTACCCAGAGTTTTCTTTTTCTTATTTTCTCTACTATCTCTCTGTGCCATGATCTAAGAAACATCTTTGGGGTTTGCCACTAATTAACTGTGTTAATCGTGTCCCAGGGCTGCTTCTTCAGAAGTAGCTACTGGCATGAGCAGAACTTGTAATTTTCCAGATGCAATGTTTCCTCACTTTGTGTGGAAAAACCCCAGGAAAACAAAAGAGCACCTGCAAAGAACAAATATAACTGCAGTTCACTGTAGCCTTTCAGTACAGAGTCCTGAAAGCCTTCCTAGGCCCCATGTAAGGCTCTACTGGAAACTGAATGTGTCATTGCTGTCATAGCTGTCTTTTGCCCTCCCTGTCCACCTCCCTGCTAGCCCATGTCTGTGTGGTGCAGGGCTGTTAGGCAACCAGAAAGGCTGTGGCTCCGGTTTAAGCATTTTCAGTTGCTCATCCATCAGAGAAAGAAGGGACCTTGTAATGGACTGCAGGTGTACCCACCACAGTGGGGTTAGGCTTTGAAACCCTTGTGCTGAAGAAGTACTGTTTGATTTCAGTGGGGTTGTACCTGGGAATAACTGCTCTGCAAGGAATAGAGGCATTTTGCCTTCCTCCAGAATAACATGGGTTGAGTTTTATCCTGAACAAAAAGGAGTGTCTGGGTGCAGACCCACCTAGGTGTGACTGGAGAGCAGGACATGATTTTGCCAGGGCATGACCAGGTGGCACTTTTTCTTCCTTGCCCTATCCCCAAGGAACCTCACAATTGCACAGAATCTCAGTAGCTTCAACCAGGCGTTGTGGCCAAGGAGGTGGCGGAAGGAGAGCGGTCATGTAATGAAGATGTTGTTTCTCCCCATTCTCTGCCCACCCTTCAGGGCAGTGGGGCCCAGGCCCCTGGCACCTCATATGGTCCATGTATATAACCTTTCATTTCATCTCTGGGAGCCATGGGTGGCTGTAACCAGGACATGCCACTTGTCTGCACAGAGGGACGTGACATATATGCCAGCCTAGCGAGGTGTGTAACAGGAGACAGGGTCTATGCAGCATGTGGGGAGACAAAGGCTATTGTAGAGACATAAATTAGATCTAGATAAAATGATTAAATGCAGACAACTTAGTACATAAATAAATCAGGAGAAATCTTTCCTCTGTTTAAAGGACAAATGAGGTGCAAAGGTGGTGGACTGAGCAGTGGAATGGGGGCCATTTATGTTGCCTACATATATGACTCTGTGTTTTTCCTCAGAGATAATTCTGACATCACAAAGACTATAAATAGAACACCCAGAGCAGAAAAGTACAGGAAGGAAGAGTAAACCTCTAATAAATTATAACTTAAAAGGATCTGAGTAGAAAGAGGAAAAATGTACCTCCAACAACAGGAAGGTTTAAAAGAAGCTTGTACCGAATATTATAAATTCACATGAGAAAAAGGTCTTTACTTCTCTCAGTGTGGGAAGACACAAAGGTTTCAGTGCTTTATGCTTAAGTAGGGAAAAGGTCAACACTCCTTTTGCCATGCTGTGATTAAAAAATCATGCTGTTAAAGTTGTATTAAATGGGACTCCTGACTTCTTGCAGCAGCAGATTTAAGAGCAGCTTCTCATTTAGCTTGGCCAAAGCTTTGTCCGGCAAGAACCTGGCATTGCACTAAGCAAAAAATACTGTGTAACTTACAACAAAATACATCAATCTCGACCCTGTTGCTACCCCATTGCTTTGCACATGGGCTGTGAGAGAAAGCTGCTTGCCTGTTGGTTTTGCTGGTTGACTGTGGAGAAAGGGACCTGAACTTGAATGGAAGGTGCCATAGCAAAATTGTGTTTTCCAGCCTCCAGCCCAGCATGGCAAAATTCTCCTGCTTCCCTTTCTAGTAAACATGAAGAAAAAAGACATGCAATATAAATTTGCATGCACGCAGAGTGAGGGAGCATGCAGTTTTTACAGACAAATTTGAAGATGAATTAGTCTTTGAGATACTGTCTGTTTAAGGATTATATTGTTAATAACCTAAATTTGACACACATTTTTTCCCCCTTCAGTCACTACCTGCAAATTCTCTCTGAAAATTATCTCTTATGAAGTGGTGTCATTAATAGCTTCCTGCGAGGTTTCTTTTAGAAGTGGCAGAAAGGTAAATAAAAATGAATTAATACAGCATTTTGGGTTTGTAGGCAAAATATGCAAATATCTTACTGACAAAGCCTTAGTAGCATTAAAGGCTTTCAGATCCTATCCTCAGAGGCTCTGCTTGTGGAATCAGAAGCCTTTAGGCAACCTTTAACTTAGTTTATATGTAATACATTCTCTCTCTCTTTCTCCCTGTCCCCCTCCCCCCCCAGTGTCCTCTTGGACCAATTCCCTCCGGTGCAGTTTCCAGCTTCACAGTTCATGAATTTTATTTGCAATCAATAAATAAACCCATTATCAAGTTTTGTATTCTCATCATATATTGTCATTTCTCATAAACCATTTCACTGTATGGGTCAGCTTCACTGAGCACGTGCCAGTCACCTTTATAGCTCAGCAGAGGGTTGTCTCATATATGGATGGGATGTGTTTGAAGATCTAAACAGATTTCAATTGCAATGAACAATTATGAATAAGACTGTGCAACAATTTGTCATTATTATCATTATTATTAATACTAGCATACTGTTTTGAGTATTTAGGTACTCTTCAAACCCTGGTCTGGAACATATTCTTACAGTATGCAGCAGAGGTTCCCAGACCCACCCATATAATCAAAGAAAATATTATTTTTGACATATAACATCACAGCATTTATCAGCTGTTTGATACAACTAAAGAAAAGCTTCTTTCATGCCCCTTACAAGGCTGTCAAGTTCCCACTGTGGCAAATTATAAAGTATATAATTTTAAGAACCAGTGACCCACCATGATGAATCCCTCCTGATGGCCTGGGCAGATTTCTTCGGGCAGCATTAGTTTGGGCATGGCATGAAAAAGCAAGCTATCTTTGTGGTGATGGCTTGGTGGTGATGGGACAGTTACTGATTTGTGCCTTGAATTTTATCTGTCAGCCAGACAGAGTATTAAATTCTGGTGTCATATGCAGTTATCAAATGATACTATTACAAGGTCAACCAACAAATAATATTCTAAAATAAATACTCCAAATTGCCTACTTAGCTAACCTCTGACAGTGTGGAATCTTGTACACAAATGAAAAAATGAGTCTATCAGTGACCAAAATGGGCAGAAGCAAGCAGAAAGGGTCAAGGAAGTTGGAAGCAAATATTCCCAGCTAAGTGCACTTTGATAAGCACAGGAAAATTGAGCAGTACTTTGAACTTATCCTTGTAAACTACCATCACTATTGCGGGACAGTAGAAGTGATTACTATCACCACAGTACACCACCATTACTACTGATGATGATACAACTGCCAGCAGCAGCAGCATCGTTACTCAGTAGCACTGCTAAGTAGTATCACTACAAACTTCTGGGGATTTAGAAGTAATTGTTTTGTTATATTCATTTATTTGTCACTCTCTTGAATGTTTTATCTTCTTCTGGACCTGACCAAAATAGATGGGGAGAAGATATTTTAAGCCATCACAAGAATCTCTCAAAGGAGGCACTTTGGATTTTCCACTTTTTAGGGGTACGTGCTGACTACAAGGAGATATCTTTCCCTCTGCAGCAACGGGTCAGTTATAGAGAGTTTCTGAAAGAAAGGAAGGTTTGTGTTCATGGTCAAAGCAAAGGTCTAGAATATTGTAGTGATTTAATTCAGTTTCAAAAAAGCTCCACTTTTCTGCATTGGAACATGAATGTAAGTAATGGAAATAAATGCATGACTGGGTGACAGTCTGTGTCTCGTTGCAGCATCATGTAGGTGAAGTGGTGCATGTTAGAGGTGATCCACACCTGAGCACCACGCCTTTAAAACAATGGAAGAGTTTTTAAGCTTGGTAGTCTTCTTCTTTAAACTTGGTACCAAGGTTACTTACATTGGTACCAACCAATGCTGAAGTTAATATTTATGAAGTTCGGGAAAATTGTTTTCAGGGTAAGATTTCTGGTCATATGAATTTTCATATTCTAAGCAACTTGATTTTAACTTTAATGGCCCTGAGTGTGTTTAGAAATTTTGTGTGGTGCTCACACCCACCCAAGTCAGTGTATCCCTGACAATGCCAGCCAGGAATGATGTATGCAAGGCAGGACTGTGGTGGAATTTCATGTCCTGTGTCGCCCTGCTGTGACTCTGCCACTTAGTGCTCAAACTGTCTGGCTGGTGTGATTCCCTGCTTATCATGGGGAGCCAGATCACTTTTGGTGTATGGGGATGTTCAAGCTGTGATACAGAGAAGCAGAGAAGGCAAATGTCCTGCTGACACTTAATGATGAATTTAAAGGATATCTCCTATCTCAAATGTCAGTTCCCACCCTCTGCTCTCATGGATGCTTTCTCTGAAGTGCAGTGCTGATTGCTGTAAGTGCAACTCATCTGCTGCAGGGTAACATGGAGAAAACATAGTAATGGAAAGATACTTTTGATCCTTCACAAAACTTCACTATTTGCTCACAAAAATATGCCAGGAATCATAGGCAGAACCTTACAGTAGGGACAAATTATTTTACTGCTGTTTTTGTTTACATTTCTGGTTCACTTTTTATTGTTCCTAATTTGCCTAAGATTTAGCTCTACAAATTGTGCATATATAGAGCAGACTTCTCACTAGTTTCAGCAAGGTCACTGTTTCAACGGGGTTTTATGATCAGAAGGGAGGGTTACCATCATCTGCCCTCTCACCATGACCACATTTTTTTAGAAAAACATTGTTACTATTTCTGCTTGAAGGGTGTGTTATATAACTTGCTGTCAGATGTCTGACATATTTTCTAAGGTGTATCCTTATTCAATAGCTGATTCTTTAAAGATACTAGGTAATTTGAACTGTATGTATAACTTTACATGATGCACTTGATATTGAACCATGTTTCTTTGACTGTGGGACTCCATGTAGCTGTGATGTATCTTATGCCGATGACAAGATGGCATGTTTTACCTGCAGATACCAGGAATGTGAGAACTCAAGCAACATGACAACTCTAGCAACTAGCTTTTCTTTTTTGCCTTTCTACTTTAATATTTGCATAAGAAATACATGATAGTCTTACTTTCTCTTAGAACTCTTTCATCAGAAAGTACATGAACAATCTTCTCTTCCAAACAAGGAAGACATGCTCCAGCTATTTCTTTATATCCTTATGACCCTTATCTTTAAGTTATGCTTCTCTGTATTGACCTACTGTGTCTGCAAGTTATTTTTCTGAGCATGTCTGTACTGGCTGTTACAGGGTCAAGGCCTTGAACACAAGCCAAACAGTTTGGGGGGGCTCTTTCCTTTGTTTCAGTGGATGTTTGCCAGAATGTCTAAGTCCTGCAGCAGCACTGACTGTGCTGAACTCTCCCAAAGCAACATCTCTCCCACAACACACGGACTACCACATTTCTGATTTGAAGACTCAAGGGAACTGTATGTGTATATATAGGATATAAGCAATAAGACTTCACAGGGTGTAGATTAGAAGGCTCATTTTGTGCACCTCGGGTGTCCAGTGAGGCAGAAGGCCAAAGGTTAGTTTCCTGAGGGATGTGTTTGATTTCCTCTGGATCTCAGTGTGCTTGATGCGTATATTGTCAAGCAAGCTCAAGACAGAGTGTTGGGATTGATTTGCCTTCTCCTCCCAAACTAAAGAGACCACTACTATGCTTACAGCATTGAGAGGGGTATTTCCAGTCAGTGAGGTAGAAAAGCTGGCAAAACATGCTTAATTTATACCTAAACTGCTGGCAGGATTCACTGCTGACAGCCTCTTTCCTCATCCTGCTTGTGTGGGCTGCCAACTTCATACCCCAGCAAGCAAGCAAGGGACATGGTGCAGTTCACCCAGCTGCACCTTGTAGTCCCTGACCCCACCTCTTGCTGAGGAAAAAGTGGCTTTTCTGGCATTGGTCAGTAGTGATGTGTACTCAGAGTGGACACGTTTCATGGGAAGCAAGATCCCACTTCTTAATGGGATATTGGGAAAAATGTTGCAGTTGACATAGCACCCACACTCTCCAGCACCTTGGCCAAGGGGGGAGATTCTCTTGGCATCCTTTGGCTGCATTTGTACAGAAAGCAAACACCCGTGCTGCCATACATCTTAGGCAATGCAGATACAGCTCTCTCAGAAGCTCTGGGACAACACTCTGATGAAAATGAGGATTTTGAAATGTCTTTGTGATTTTGACTTAATCATAGATTAAAAAAAGCAGAACCAGTTCTCATCCTCGGTGATCACATTCACTTCCTCAATAGAAACAGGCTAGGCAAATGCACATAAAAGCTTTTGTTCTCTCCAGGGGAGTGCTGGTTGAGACCCTGGGGAGGGATCTGGCCAGTAATAAGTTATTGGCAAACCATCAGCCCTGGTACTGCTAACTTCAGTGTATCAGTGATTCCCATCTCTCATCTCCACACGAAGCAACCTTAGGTTGCATTTATGTAGCAGGCCCCCTTTGAGTCTGTGTCCTGATTTAATATCAATCTAATATAGATTGGTTAGAGGTAGTCAGCATGGATTTACAAAAAGGAGGTCATGCTTAACAATCTTGATTCATTTCTCTGAGGAAGTGACAATGAAAGTGGACAGCGATGAAGAAGGAGACATAATTTACTTGGACTTGAAAAGGCTCTTGATACAGTGTCACATAACAGATTAATTTATAAGGTTAGCAAGTATGGGACTGATAGTAAAATACTCAATTGGATATAAAATTGGCTTGGTAACAAGGCCCATGGAATGGCAGTAATGGTTGTAGACCATGCTGGGGAAGTGCTATGCACCCTGGGGTGTGTGTTTGAAGATATTCTAAAGATAATAAGGATGGGCAAAACCGAAAAACAAAGGTGGTAGAAAAAAGAGGAAAAATGATGCCAAAAAGAACACACGAAGGCTACAGTCTCATGAGAAGCAAATGATCATGCCAACATGTAATCCAAAATTTCAGGTAATATTCAGAGAAGAAAATTTTCTAAGAACTGAAGGAGCCCAAGTCAGGCACATAAGCTGCAGGTCTCACAGCAAAACAAAAGTATACAGAGCAGCAGGGACCTTTCCTTTTAACTAGGAGAGAGGGCAAAAATTAGAGCTTTTCAAAGTGCCAATGAGCAATAAGGGGGAGATGTTCTCAGAAACCAATCTTATCCTGAAAAGTCCAAGATCCCTTGGTCCTTGCTATGAGGATGAATCATAGCATTTAGGTTGTGCTTTCAGCTCAAGGAAATCTTTGGAGAATCCCAGTTCTTTCCATTTGCTGTGATCTAAGGAGACTGGACTTCCTGAGGTGATATACTTTTTTGTCACTACCCTGCAAGATGTTATCTTACATGCTGTAATAAAGCAGACAACTGGGTAGAAGAAAGAAATGAAGTACAGGAGAGACAACAGAGGATGCTAAGAGACCTCAGAAATTCACAGTACTGAACAGAAACTGGAAACTGGTTTCAGTGAACACTCAGTTCCTTACCATGTAAACTTTCCCATCTCTTGGATGATATTAAAAGAGGGTCTGGGAAAGCTGTAGAGGTGATACTGATGATACTGGTGCTGCCATCACTTAGTACTGCTGTCATTTCAAGAAAATACAAGTTTTGATGTCCAGCAGAGTTCCCACCATTGCTTTCACATAAAGACCCAGGCCCACTCCCAGGCCATGGGTGAGAAGGCAGTCTTTGCAGTCCTACCTACACCTTTGCCTCACTCCCCATCTGTTTTAAAGGTAGGAATCTCTGGAGGGATAAGACCATGCAGCTTGGGAAAACTTGGAAAGACTTTTTAATTAAACAAAAAAGAGCTGCTCTCTTAGTGTGTGACTGGTGTGGAACAGGATAAGAAAGGAAACGATGCAGTGTAACAATTAGCCTGACTCATTGGTCTGTGGTTCATGCTATAGGCTGTGCTTTGTTTGGTTATGAGTATTGGCTCAAAACTTTGGTCTTGAAGCCATTAAAGTAATTAGTCAAGCTCTCATTGATTTGAGCAAGACCAAGACTTGACCCTTTGTGGCTGTTCAAAGGACAGAGATAAACTTTTAAATCAATCAAGAGTGTAGGCTCATTCTGCTGGGGTCATATGGTTAATACATCCTGTTTCTGTCATTTCCGCTATAAATCTGTGAATGCTTTTAAAGCAAGAGGAAAACCTGATTCCTTTCCTTTTGCCAGAAAATATTATGTTCCCTTTTATTACAAACAAGAAAAACAAGGGGTCCTTCTTCTCAGGAAAACTTGTAAGGGGGAAGGTAATCTCAATATTTCCATGTCTCTAGAGTCAGTAAAAAGTAATTTGAGACAAAGTACCGGGCAATACAGTCTCCTGTCCACAAAGCAAGCAAACCTTCTCCACTGAATTCCCATAAGCCTTTATTAGGTCCTGATGATCTTTTTGCCCAAGTATTAAGTCTGTACGCATTGTACTGCTGGTGTCTACTGAAAGATCCGTTATTTTGCACATTGCATTTAGTCTACACAGCTCCTACAAGCTGGGAAAAATCTTATGACTTCCGACAAATGTAATTAAACTCACAGTTATTGACTACATTTGCTTGGCTTCAGACCTAAGTCACTAAGCTCTCTTATTTACTTCTAGAGTACGATACTTCTAGAAATGTGAAATATATTATATGAAATAATTCTGAACTAGTCTGAGTTTTTGTTTTGCTGAAAGACCCAACTCACGGTGATTGCGGAAATAAAAGCTGCTCTTCCACTCTCTCTTGCTGACTTTAGGATTCTGAATAGAACTGTAGGGAGGAACACCTAACCTGATTCAGGTCAATTAAAAGAAGCATCCTTGCATCCTTGGCTTAAATCAAGTCCTATTGCTTTCAGAAAGATCCTGTTTGGTCCTGCTAGGGCCATGAAGATGATCAGATGTCTGGAGCACCTTTCCAATGGTGAGACAGGCTGAGAGAGCTGGGGTTGTTCAACAAGGAGAAGAGAAGGCTTCAGGGAGACCTCCTAGCAGCCTTCCAGTACCATAAGGGGGTTTTTAAAACAGGAGGAAGAGGGACTTTTTATATGGACAGATAGTGACAGGACAAGGGACAATGGTTTTAAACAGAAACAGGGCAGGTTTAGATTAGATGCTAGGAAGAAATTCTTTACTCAGAGAGTGGTGAATCACTGGAAGTGGTTGCTCAAAGAAGTTGAGGATAACCCATCCCTTGAAGTGTTCAAGGCCAGGTTGGATGGGGCCTTAAGCAATCTGATCTAGTGGGTGGCATCTCTGCCCATGGCAAGTGGGTTGGAACTAGATGATCTTTAAGGTTTCTTCCAACCCAAACCACTCTATGATTCCATGATTTGCTGAAAAGTGTGGATGTGATTTGATAGGTTTTATGAAAATAACTTCCAATTCTCACTTCTGAAAAGATGAAAGAATAGGTAAAAGAGGAAGAAAGGACCTTTATTATGCATATATACATAGGTACCACCCTGCCCAGTCTGAAAGCCCTTTCAGAGGTAGCAGATCTGAATGTCTGTGTGCATGCATGTGCATGTTTTATAAAGGGTTTGATCTTACCTGAGCATCTGTGGCTCTGGTGACATCCCATTTGTTAACATTTCTGTAGACTCTTCAGTAAACTCACTGGATAGATGACAGTTCATTAAATTAGTTGACAATGCATATCCAGTCTTTCCACCCTCCTCCCCCAGCCCTAAAATGAAAATAAAGAAATTACGACAGTAAGAAGGGAAAATACTATGCAAATAGCTCTGAGAGCACTGACACATTTAAACTAATGCATTTCCTAGAATCATAACAATAAATGTGCTGTCAGGGGCATTGCAGTTACTCCAGTGACACGACCACCGTGCAACAGCACCAGTGCAAACTGTCAGAGCTATTTAAGTACTCCTGAAATATTTTTCTTCCATTGTAACTTCTCAGAGTCATGAGGCTTTGAAAGAACCCTTTTCCTCTAGCAACCCTTCAGGTAGCTTTTAAATACCTGCATACATCACCTTGCAAAACAAGTGGATCAGGAAAAAAATTTTTAGAAATGGCAGTTACTGAGATCAGTTGTTTTAGGAAATTTTCTTTGATGAAATAACTTGAGAAAGTTTGCCCAACTTCCTGCATGGCAGAGAGCTTTTCCTCAAATATTACAGACAGCAGCTAGGCCTACCCCAAAGAACCCTTTTGAAAGGGCTCAAGCCTTTCAAGCAGTTGCTTTTGTTTATTAAAGTTGCATGTTGGTAACAATTTAAAAAATCTGTTTCCCAGAGATAGATGAGTGCAACAGCATCATTCTGAACCTTCCCCCCCCCATGAAATGGCCTTTCCATAATTTTCTTTAATACACAAATTTCCTCATTCAACTGCAAATCTTAGAGCAGTCTACAAAGTTTGACCATCAACTCCATGCTCTGATGCATGTGTAGGCAGTATGGTTGAGATATAAAAAGCCCTTATAATAGCTCAGAAATTTCCCTCTCAAGCCCCTTCTTGGAATTTTTTGCTTTAGTTAATACTGCTTAACAGTTATTTGGAACAGGAATGTTATTCTTCCATTAAGCTTTATTCTGGTCATTCTTTCAATCTGCATTTAAATTCTGTTTTCCTCTCGGTTGGCATTGGCACCCTTAGCTACCTCATAAACAAGATGCAGTGCCAACTGGAACACGCAAGCAGAGCTGAAAGCAGTACCGCTAACCTCTGCTTCTTTCTACTCCCTGCAACTTGGAGTTATATCAAACTCCATGCTTGGAGCCTGGGAAGTGGGAATCCTGAACTGCTTGGAAGCTCAAAGAGCCAGACTTCAATCTATTAAGGTACTGGGCTGGCTCACTGAGCTGTAACTGTGCATACTTGTTTTTTTTTAATCAGCCCAGCAAGCCAGATTCACATGCTCTTACTTAATCTGAGTGTATCTTTCACTGTAAAGAGTTGTGCTGCAAACTGTGAATAGACACTTTCACTCAGCATTAATAAAGCAAACAGAATCTGACCCAGAATGAACTATCCCAGTAGCATTAATTTGTAAATGAACATACAGAAGAGACGAGATTAGGCACTCAAAGTTTCTTAGCAATTTTGGCTATAGGCAACACTGTCCTGATTTTACATGCCCAAAATCTGCATTCTTAGAGACTGCCTACTCAGCAATAGCAAAATAAAATATGGAATTTGGAAATATTTGTCACAGGTGGGAGAGGCACTGTAAAGAAAGGCAATGAAGAATGCTGGTCGGTGAGAAGGCTTCCACTCCCGTCCTGTCCCAGCCCTAGCCCCAGCTGCCACAGAGTCAGAACACAGTGATGGGTACCTGGGGTGCCATCTCCTGTACCTTGGCTTCTCCCTGCTTTTCACTGCAAATGCTAAACCACTTGCCCTGGGCCTTTTTTCAGGATTTATGCAGCTTACTCCCTTTTTAAGGCCAGCCACTGTGTGTGGATATCTGTGTAATGAAAACTGTATTTGACTTTTTTTTCCCTTTCATTTGTGGGACCAAGGCTTTTTGCCTTGTCATTTCTGCACTGGCAAACATTTCTGTCCTCAGTTGGTAAGGCAGAATGTCTAGCAGCATGACACCAACAACTTACAGGTTGCCACTCTGGGGAAAGAAAATACACATTTAAAAGAATCAGCAGCCTAGGTAGGATATAATGTGACTGAAGTTTCACTGTAACATTGTAGAGTACAAAAATGAAAATATAAAGTGCATTTTAAATGATTAATGTACAAAAGCTGACCTCTTCCAGTGTGCATTAATCAAGAAAAAAATGCACACTTTCTATAGTGGTTAATGTTGCAGGTCCATTATTCAGCTTTGATAATGTGCATAAAAATGCTCAATATGACAATGAGTTGGGGTAGCTGAAAATTTAGAATGGTGGCAAGTTTGTTGTAGTATTTGGATTAGCATTCTTAACCTACATCTTGACAGCTTCTTTTCTTCATTTCACAAGTGTTAATAAAATCTTGCTTTTTCCTCTTTGATTTTGGTTATTTTTTCTTGTATTTTAGTTCTTTTTTTTTTTTTTCACAAAAGAATTAAACAATACCTGCTCAAACAAATACTACCAGCATTCATTAGTCAGGATGGTTATATGTAAAAGAAATGATGCCAGATAGTAACAAATCCAAGAGAAGTTTATTATGAAAATGGCACCTGCGGGATGAAAAAAAATTAAGTTACATAAAGACAACCATGTATGACATGTATGAGAATCTACAAAAGTATAAAAAGAACCCTGTTGTAAATGAAGTATGTACATTTCTGATTTGCAGCATTATCAATGATCAATGAAAAAAATGTTTCAAATAAGCCAGGCACTCAAGAAGTTAGATTCGGTTAGCTTAACACAAAATAAATGTACCATAGCTGTCACTTTTTAACATTTTAATTTTTTATATTGTAGAGTTGGTAACACTGCTAAGATTTATACGAACAGAATCCCTTTCCCCATTATTCAGCTACTTGGCACCAGTCTCCTCATAAAAGATTTCATATATTTGTACAAGAAATAGTTAAAAACACAGACACAGTCTTCACAGGTAATGAAGTTTTTTTTTCATTTTGTAATTTTAAACACTATGGATTTAGACAGCAGCTGTGATTATCTGTTAGTTTAAATCACCAGAAATCATTTTGACACAACACAGAAACATTTATAAAAAAAACCCAAAACAACAACAGCTGTCTAGCTGTTCTTTGTAGCTGATAGGTGCAGTCCTTTGATTGTTCCATAGCTAGAGCAGAGCTTCCAAAATTAAACTTTGAATTTCCCAGTCAGCTTTCTCACATTTTTCAGACTTACTTAAATCCTTCCAATGGAACCTTTAACAGATCATTAATTAAATTTCTAGCATCCATTTCCTTTTTTGCTATCACTCCTCTGTGTCTTGGACCTACTTCTCAAATTCAAAGCTACCGCAGAAATTGACTCAACGCAGTGAGTGATCAAAAACTCGAAGGACAGCTGAGTTAATACATTAGCATTGCACACATAAGCGAATATATATGACAATTCTAAGCTCAGTTTTCTTTTTAAACAATGCCAGTTGACCTTTGAAAGAATTTCCTATCTCACTGGTAATTGCTCTACATATTGCTCTGCCAGCCTACCTAGGAGAAAACCAAAGAAATGCACCCTCTGCTTACAGTTCGAGCACAAGGACTCTGGGAATGTTAACAACTGAGGCTATATGGCGTCGATTTGCTTAATATATCTGAGCATTACTCTGTAGTGCATTGTGGGGTACACTGGAAGAGTAAGTCATACCCAGAATTCCTCTGTGGGAAAAATGGCTCCATTAACCTTGAGCTAGTTAAGAGTCTTTTATCTCTGAGAGTGAAGAAGAGAGAACGAGAGATCGAGAGAAAGAGAGAGGGGAAACGTGTGGAGGAGGAGGGGAGAAAGGAAGGGGGAGAGAGAGGTTTGAGAATACACAACAGCAAAGCAACAGCAGAAATTAAAAGGTATACAGACAGTGGAAGCAGCATAAGGTGACATTACAGAGGAAGGCCACCACACAAAAACCACTAACCCCCAAGAATCACTGGTTCACTAGGACTGCAGGAATGGGACTTTACCACTCCGGACTAGAGATAAAGCACAGAGAAGACAAAGGACAAAACAACTACATTAGCTTAGTATATACTGCATATAGTAACACACATTGAAACTGCAATGGGACTGACAGCCAAGGACACTTACACATTGTACACATTACAGTTCTCACATCTGTTATTAGATGCCTTAACAAACAGCTGCCAAAGATGGAGTGGAAGAAGAATTTATATTTGACAGTCATTTGGAGTGTTTGACACTACACTGTGATTTCTGGCAACAAAGACAAAATAGGAGATTTCTTTTCTTTTACTTAATGTGCAGTTTTCAGTTGTAGTTATCTATTTCAAGCTTATTAACCCATCCTTTAGTTTTAAAACATATTGGTTTCAACACTAGAAATAAGGAAAAAGAAAACAACAAAAAAATACCCAAATCAAAGAACAAAAAGAAATTTACAACCTTCCCTCTATAATATTAAATGAAAAACAAAACAAAACATGTTAAATAGTTCTTCTGTTTTTTTTTCTTTTTACTCTGAAGTGTTATTTGATGTTGTAAAATTAGCCTCAGTTACACTGAGAAAAAAATAAAGCAAAACAATATGCACCTAAGAAACTGCTCCTCCCGTCAATTAAATTGAGTTTTTTGTTTTTAAGCACTTTTTGCAAAAGGCTTCCTGACCCATTTAAATTTGATGTGAGGCTATGCTTGTTAGTTTGGAGGTAACAAATTTTAAGTCCTGCAGCAAATGTTAATGAGGGCTTTTGTCTTAACTAACCAAGGAGACTGCAGCACCCCACTATAAACCAGTACGGAACACATTCTTTCCAAAAAACCCAGCCCACAAGCTGCATATTGTATGAAGACGTTACAGATTAATAAATGATAGCACCATGGTTTTAGAAATTAAGTTAAAGTTTCAGTAATTAACATTTAGTCCAACTTTTTAACATTCTAGTCACAGGCCAGAAATTAACTTTTTAAGAACCCAAATTATTTTATGTGCAAGTAAGAAAATCTTAACCATAAAAAGAGAATTAAACTCTGCATAAAATTCTAAAATACTATCCCCTATTTTAAAGGAATTAGGAACAAAACCCCCTTTTCATTTGACTTAGTCAAACAGGGCACATTGTTTATGCTTGTCTCTTTTAATCTTGATCATATCAAGATCATTTTGAAGTAAAACCAATGGTTGTCACTTTAAAATCTCTTTACCACAACACTGAGTATTCTATGGCAGAGGCATACACATATTAAAGGCATCTTAATAAAGATGCAAAGGAAAAAACACACATCTTAGAAGAAGACAAAATGGCAGGCAACTGGTACTTCGACTCTCTGAAGGCAAAAAATAAAAAAATATCTTTACATTAAAGAATAAGTCAAGTTAAAGAGAAAGGGAATGAAATGGGGACCATCATATTGAGATAATAAGCTGACCTGCTCAAATTCAAAGTGCTAGAATTAAAGGTCTAAATTAAAACATAGTCTATGCCTCAGAGTATAACACTGAACACAGTATGTGGTCATATTTCAATCCTCTTTCCGTTCCAGAGTCTGTGTAGTGTGAATGCCATTGCTGTACACAGGAAATGGAAGAGTGGAAAAAAGTCCTTCGGCAGTTGTGAACACATTCCCTGCAGGCATTTGGGTCAGACTGGCCCCGCTCACAGCACTTCCAAATGGTCCCGACATATTGAGTCGGTGAACGTGGTGGTAGAGCATTTCCATCGGTGTTTTAGGATCCAGCCCAAAGCTGGGGCTGTTAACATCAACAAAGTTAACAGCATGGGTGTTGGGGAGGAGGTTGCCCTGCATGGCTAAAGTAACTTCAGCTGGAGCATACCGAATAGTGCCAGTGGTGTAGACCCTCTGAGCAGCAGTGCTGGTCGCAGCAAGGGTTCCCGTTACCCTGTGAACCAAAGGAAGCACCACATTGCCTGCTTGTAACCTCTGAAGGGCTTCCAGGTCCCCAGTGTACAACAAAGAGTTGGAAGTTGTGGGACCTCCTGGATGTTTGTCCCTTGGAGATGCTGAAAGTGGGGGTGACAAAGGGTCAGAGGACACTGGAGCCAAGGCCGAACTGGATGAGGTGCTGAACTGAGTTTTACGGCTGGCAGTATTTTCAGTCCCCGGTGGGGTGAGAACAGAGTCTGGAATGGAGACATGTAAACTACTGCTGGCTTGGGGGGAAGGGAAGTGCTCGGAACTGGGGGGCTTGGTCATACTGTAGGGTGATTCATTCCTTGAGATTTCCCTGTTGGGTGGGTAATTCCAAATACTGCTATCATTATCAAAATTGATAGGTTCTGAGATTTCTGTTTTAATTTTGAGCACTGAGGCACTGTTTGGTGACGAGAGCAGCTGGGGCTGGTCCACCAAAGCTGAGTCAAGTCCATTTGGACTTGAGGTGCTTGACAGCCTTCTCCGGGTCATGCTGCCTCCCTTTTGCTTTTTTCTCCTCTTCTTCCTCTTCTGATGTTTGCTGGAAGACTGGGCATTTACTTCACCTGCACTGTCTGAGTCCTTGGCACTGTCGGAGGTCAGTGATTCACAGTTCTGCAACCGCAAGTCTGACTCACTCTCAACATAGCGCTCCACCTTGATCTGCATAGAGCCAAGAGTGCCAAAACTGTCCTCAGGGGCCTTTTGATTCTCGAAGTCTGAGTTTTCAAAGCTGTCATCACTGTCCCTGCTGTCCTGGTTGCTGGAGCTGTTCCCATCATCATTACAGTTCATTTCATTATCTGACTGATTTCCTGACTTTTTCCTGTCGGATTCAGGGTCTTCACTGTTTTCTGACTGGTTTCCTTTCTCATCTGACTTTGAGTTCTCATTGTCCTCTGGAGTAAAATGAAAGTGAAACAAACCATTAGCAATAGGAACATGAAATTATAACCCAAGTCCAGATTTCTACCTACCAATGAGATTGGATTTGCTTTAAACTTTTTTTGGCAAAAGACGTTCTCTTCCGTAGAGCTGCATTTCCTTTTCAGTGTTGTGTTGGGAGAGTTTTGCTCACCATGGATGCCTCTGACTCAGGACTGTTAATGCACTAGAAGCCTATGCTATACGGCTGCACCTTGATTGAGGCGGCCTTTTCATCTGCTCACTGGACAAGAATCATGTTGACAGCTGTGAGCACAATGGCATTGTAGCCGTGCTATCCAAAGAGGAGTCAGTGAACAACCCCATTATTGCTGTTATGTTCTGGTGATTGTTCTTTCACATCCATGTTCTCCCACAGTGGGCAGGAATCCAGGTATAGCACTATGTACTAATGAAGATTCTAGTACTCTCATCTCATTCCCTCTGACCACTGCCACTTTTGAAGTGGCATAGAGTCTCTGGTTGCAGAGGAATTACTGCTGATTTCCTCCTGCATGAGAGGAGCAGCAAGTCATATATGTATAAATCTGAATGAATAAAAACCAGTTAAAATGAATGAATAAACCAGTTTATTGTTAAAACAATTTTGTTATGAGACTGTCTTCCCATAGTCTGCTGATGGACAACAGATACAAAAAAGTACAGGAAAAATAATCAGCCAATGAATTAAATTCTTGATTGATCCAATTCACCTAAGGACCATTGAAAATAGCACAGCTACAGCACTGAGAAGCTGTCACTCTTGTTGCCTGAATTCCTTTAATTATAATTCTAATACGGGTGAGATAAACACTCTAGCCCACTGGACTCGGAGAGCCAAAGCAGCTTTGAGACTGAATATGCTCCATTATCACACTATGTTTGAAAGGGTCACAAAAGGTTTCAGGAAACTCTGTCCTTTACAGACCAGCCAGAAATCTTTTGTTGCCTAATAAAAGATGTTTTTCACTCATCAGAGCCAAGTACTACCCTTTTCAATATACTTGTTTTAGGGGGAGAGGAGAAGGGCCAGTTTGCCTCTAAAGATACTGGCTCCTTCTGGAGCCATGTAAATACCAAACAATTTCCCAGAAGCGCTGAAGGTGGGTTTGACAGGAAAGCTGCCTGAGCATTCAGGACTCTGTACTTCACAAGTCACTTAGTTGGACTTTTGCTTGTGTCAGCAGCAGCAGAGAGACCCTTCCTTTTGAAAAATAAAACCTATAGAAGCAAAGTAGCAGCTATAAACCCCTAAGTCTCATCCAGCTTTTTTGTTCCACCTAGGACTGAATTTCTCCTACAACTTTTTCTGTCTTTTTTAAAAGATGCTTTCTTTTTAAGGCCATGGTTTCTAGCTGATGAAGAGTGGTCTTAGAGTGAGGTGGTCTAACGCTGCACAATATTTGCCTGAGATTAGATCAGAGCTTGAACTGAACTTGTTGGTTTCATCCAAAATGCTGTTCCAATTTTAGGTCCTTTGGCATTTCTATTTAATTCCTTTGTAATAAACAAGGCCCTGAGTCTTCTGTCTTCCAAGACTCACAGACATCTCCTTCTGAGATGTGTATATCTGTGCACCTTTGGAATGCTGTCTTGCTCTGCATCCGCTTTAGAAGTCATGCATGTACATGTACTTCTCACGTTCTCACCTGGAGAAACTTCCAGTGCATATGGAAAATGCAAACTGTTCTCCATATATGTGTTATTTGTCTACTTAGGAACAAGACAGCATAAAGGAAGCACTGGGAATGGATGAAGAGATTCCCAATTACAGTGGTCAGCAAGCCTGCACATTGACTTAAACCACCAAACCAAGCTGTCAAATGAGAACAAATAAAAGCAAAAGATGAAAGACAACAGCAATATCATATAATACAATATTATCGTGATTTATATCACCGTAATCCATTTTCTCCAGAATGTTTTTGGTTGTTATCATAGACATGAGAGAAAAACCAACCATCCATCCATCCATCCATCCATCCATCCATCCATCCATCCATCCATCCATCCATCCAATCTAATCTATCTATCCATCTATCTATCTAATCCATCTATCCATCCATCCATCTATCTTGCATACAACAACTGAGTAACATCTTTACTTCTTGGGCTACAGGAAAACACACTTCTTTCAAGGCCAGGTGATTTGTACCTGTGCCTAGGTAATCACTATTAAAACTAACAGGGAATGTGTGAACCATCTGTGCATTGAACCATCTGTAGGACTAATTTACACATAGAGCTTGACAAGTACATTCATCTTTTAAAAAACAGCTGAAGTCCCAGACTTAAAGAGCTTGGAAACAAGTGCTTGAACCCACACCTTTTAATTAAATATAACTTTTAACCCAAGAAAACTCTCAAATTTTTCAACCTTCACTGCCCCCTAGTGAGACTCTTCAAGAATGTATTTATACAGGAAAAAGAGTCACAAAGATTGACAGTAGAGACCTCTCTGCAGAATGTCTGCCTACTTTGGAAAGAGAAGAACTAGAATTTTATCCAACAGTTGCAATCCCAAGTCCTCTGCACAAGGCATAATACCTGTTCATAAGCACAGCTGGGAAATCAAATATTTAGTTTGGTGCTATGTAGGCAAGAATGCATGGAAAAAGTGAAGAGAAATTCTGAGGAAATGGAAATGCTAAGGTCATTAAAAGATTTTGCTAGTGTTTTTCATTTTAATATGATTTTATTTTTTTGTATAATAGAACAATACTTGAGAAGTAAAAGCAGCTGGAAAGCTGACCATGGGGCTGTCATGATATGAACCTCTTGTGGATGTAAAGGCACACCATGTGTGTTACCTGAGTTGTCCTTTGAGTCTGATTCAGAGTCAGAGGTCTCTGAGGATTCTGAGGTTTTCTCTGGCAGATGAGGAAGTTGTGCAATATCCATTGGAGTGTCCTTGTACTCTGGGTTACTGAAGAGGATACAGCAAATATAAACACAATTGGATGATTTGCAGTTTCGTGATTTTTTCCTCTTTTCATATCAAAGTTCAGGAACAAAGAACATAAATAGGAAGAATAGCAGAGTAAACAGAGAAACACATATTTTTGGCTCCTCAGAGCTTCACAGCAGCAATTTTGTGAAGGTTTATTTTAATACTGCAGTCAAATACTTTTACTGACCAGGTCCTAAACCTTGTTTGAGTCTAGTGAAGTTTTAGAGCTATCAAAGCATCCTTACTGAAGTGGGACATCATGGCTTGTGTGATATCTAGCAGTAAAGCTACACTGTGTGATATCTAGCAGTAAAGCTACACTGTGTAATCATCCAACAACAAAATATCTTGATTTCGATCCCATTACTGTGCCTGGGAGGACAGAGAGGGTGTTTTAACTTTTCCAATCTGTTTCTCTCCCACTGGCAATGTCTATTAGAGTTACCTCTGTAAAAATGTTCTCTATCAACCTTGCCAGAGTCATTTCAATACCTGTTTTTCTCAACATCCCAGTTTTCCACACTTTAATCAAGCATATCATACATAAAGTTATTAAGAAGGTGCTCAGCTAGGGCTAAAGGAAGTGACTACTGCTCCAAAGAATCTTGCCAAAAATTAGATAAAATAGGTTATATATTTTTTAAACACTGCACACATACACCCACATCAGCAAGAAACCACAAACAACCTCTCTAACTATATGACAGATGCACATGTGCATGTTAAGATGCATATGTTAGGGATAAAGAACTGTCAACACACCCATTATAATCATATCTTCATCTGCTCATGTGGTGCTCACCTGTGACTTGTTAGCAATGAACATGACTGCAATCTAAAAAAGCTACACTGCCAGAGAAATGGAAGAAAACCCCTACAACACCATGCTTTTGCTTGGTTTGTACCTTTTAAAATATGTTCCTTTCCTAAATCCATGCAAATGCAGGGGAACAGACATAGCTAAACATAAGTGGCATAGGAATATTAAAAATAACAAAGTCCTTAATAATTTTTGAATAGGTGAGCATTTCCAAGCAGTTCAAATTCAAGTCTGGTAAAACAGAAAATCCACAGTCCTGCACAGAACACTATGAGGCAGCACTGGGGGTGCCTGACACACTATCACAACGACAGTGTGCTCATATTCAGCCTCTTAGATTGTACTGTGAAAACTCAGAGTTCACACAGTTCACATTGAGATGCCATCTTATGATTATCATCTTTATGGCTTTGTCCTGACAAAGTGACTTTATTCTGTTGCATCCCAGGGCAGTCCCCAAATTTGCTCCCTCCAAGCAAAAGATGTTTGAGGGCTTTCACACTGTGAATAACAAGTTGCTAGAACAAGAACAGCATTAATCCTCCCTGTCACTATAATTAGTCTATCCTTTTACAGACAGTTGAATCATACTTTCTAATGCATGGAAATGTATACAGACCAGTACTCCTGCTAAGAGTAGACCTAATTATGCCTTGATCTGTTATTAAAATATTATTTGGACATTTGGATCTTTTGTGGGTTCCAGTACAAGGAGAAATCTAAATTAAAAATACAAATTTAGTGAAGATGTTAATATTTCTCTAATAGACTGGTGAATGGAATACAGCAGAAAAATCAGGTTGTAGGAGGAGACCTGGGGAAGACCACACTGCTTTTCTTTTTTTTTGTTAGGTATATTCTGCTTGTAGAGAAAATTATTTTGTGGGATGTTTGTGGACTAGGTTCACCTATTGTCTGGAAAGCAGCAAAGGAGACAGAGGCAGCTGTTCATAATCCTTATGGACCACTTTTGCAGCTAGAGCTGGAAATATGAAAACATTTCAGGGCATTTTGAAAGCCCTGTTAAGGACTGGGGCAGTGGAGCTGTACTTCCAGTTCAGAATTGTCAGCCCTAAGCTGACCTCTTGAAATGCTGTATTCTGCCTCACACTTGCAAAAAAAGACAAGAAAGTAGCAGGATGAGGATATATTCAGAGAAGTCTGTGCTCAATCATATCAGGCCAGAAACACACAAGTCCAAGTGAGAACTCCACTGCTGTGGAAGGTTTCCCATAGTACTCCTTCAATGCTCTCCTGCCAGGGGTTGCTTACTTCTCTTCCCCAAAAGGGGAATCAAAAGCATTTCAACATGCAAGTTTAGGCAGGCACAGTCTCTTCAGGGCTTGCTGGACTTGGCATAATAAGTCACAATCTAACCCCTAGACATCACTTTGAACTCTCATGGCATCAAAGAGAATGTAACAAACCATGACAAGCAACTTAAAAGGGGAACAGGCCAGAAAATGACAATTGCATTTCATGACAATCTCAAGGTTTCAAATTTTATTTGTTTGTTTGTTCTGCTTTGGAATGAAACAGAAAATGCCCCAATCTTATTGAATATTTTCACAAAACAGAATGCACTGAAAGGTATTTTCAGATGAGAAAGGTCAGGCTTATAATTCACTGTCTCTCAGTGACTGCTGGTTTTCCCTTGAGCTCGAAACCAGTCCTTTAAAAATACTTTGGTAAAACAGAATTTCTCAGGGAACAGCCTTTCATTCAAACCATTACTACTATTTCTGTTTAAAATAATTCTAATAGCTTAAAATAGTACTTTATAGTACTTTTCCTTTAAAATCCTATTTTGCATTTTTCAGTGTGAATATTATCTGATGCTTATAGGAACAACAAAGTAGTTTGGGCCGTTTTTGTCCTGAGAAAGTTCCTCTCTCTGGAGTGAACTGGCAAATGCCTTTGAGAGATAACTTTTTTTTTTTTTGGCATACCAGCAGTTTGCTTCCTTGCATTTTTAATATCTGAATAAAACAGTGCCAAACAATTCACACCAGATTTTATAACACAACTACTGAAAGTTGGTGTGGATAATTTTTATCTTTGGGCTCAGGTTGAGTGGATTTCAGGGCATGCAATAAAATGGTGGAGGGTTTATTTCAAGACTAAGGGCGCATAATAATTCAAGAATATTCTCATGTGCTGAGATATGACAGATGCCTCAATAACACTATCAAAATGGCATGGCTTTTGAGGTGGATTATGAAAAGTTCTTCTTCTTAATTTTCTCTAGTAGGCTGTTGTTTTTTCCCTAGACCTCTCACCAACAGAGACAAGCAACAGAGACAGCAGTTCAAGTGAGAGAAGTGACTGGGAGACCTACCTAAGGAGGTAATTGACCCAAATGATATTCTTCTCGCTTGCGTTCTTGGCGTTGACAGCTATGGTTGCACTAGATTGTATCCAGATATAACCTCCATTCTTCTGCATCCAGCGGTAATACTTTGTTACACACTGACCCTTATTCAGCACTGACAGGAAAATACAAACAAAACAGAAGCAAGATAGAGTACATGTTAGAATTGTGGTAAAATGATCTTCATTGTACAGCACGCCACAAGTATAAGCAGAAGATACTTGGCTTCCTTTGGATTTAATACCAGTGAGATGACAAACAGAATCTGAACTTCAGTATAACTAGCTACATGTTTTACAAGTTTTTAAAGTATAATTTTAATCTGCTTTTGGAAACTCTAGTGAAGAAGAAAAGTAAAAAAAAAACTACAAATCTCTATGGTTCACAGAATACTTATTGCTGTGTGGACATTTCCAAGGCACTCAATGTCAAACCGTAAAAAAAGAAAAGGAAAAAAAGAGGCAAATTTATATGTGATTTATTCATAGCTCCTAGGTAGACCTCTTTGAGATTCTGGATATTTGAAAGGTTTGGGAAGATACTCTACCCCTGCTGCTTTGATCATTTCTCCTTATTGCAGGCGATATCAACCACCGAACTTATACATCTGTTTCTTTGATCTTGTCAAACAGAATTTACAGTTCTCAGATGAACCAAATCTCCACTGGTCAGTGGGGGAAAAGTCTTTGGAGAATTTACTTTCTACCAGAGCAAAGTAAATCCGCCAACAGGCTGAGAAAGAGGCCTAAGGGAGGCACAGAATGGCTTGGTTAGAGCCAAAGAGTGACAGCTCTCTCCGATGTTTGAAAAATGCTGGGAAACAGAGAAAGAGGTAAAAGCAATCGGTAACGTGAAACGGTGCTATTAAATGCTCACAGCAAGACGGCTTAAAAATACAGATGTTTAAAGTAATACTTCAGCCAAAATATTGCCAAGTTGAAACGGATTTGTTTTGTATCTGATTCTTCAGTGTCAGGAGAAGGGAATGAAATGCAAATCTTTCAGTGGAAGGGAGCAGCATGGTTTTATAAAACCCGTAAACTACACAAATCTGGGCACGGTTGTTGCTGGCCTCCCTGCATGCCTCACTATTCCCACAAAGCTCTGTGCACTAGAGGGCAGTGTGCCTTCACATTCACGGCCCGCTTTTGTCATGTCCTTGTCTCCGTCTGCTAAAATGAAAAACCTCTAACTGCTGTAATAAATTTGGCTAAATTAGCTGCTAAATGGTTATCTCAAGTAATATGTATTTGCATTAATCATCTTGCTCTAAACCAGAACAAGCCAGAGTCCTAAAGACGTAGTAAATTCATATTGTCCATTTAATTACGGCTAATAAGTGCTTCATATACAATAGTTTCATGAAGTACATTTTCTTTTCTTTTTTCTTTTCTTTTCTTTTTCTTTTCTTTTCTTTTTTTTTCTTTTTCTTTTTTTTTTTTTTTTTTGTGTAGAGCAAAAAGAAAAAAGTCACTTTGGAAAAGAATAAGTATTTAAGGCGGTTAAAGTTCCGACCATAAATGTGACAAATGACACTTTGGAGCTTTCAAGTTAAGCAAATGTCTATACCCCTAATTATACATATGAATGTATCTATATCTAAATCCGTGTACAGCAGATATCTACAGAAAAAGATGTTTACAAAGGCAGCCATACAAACAGTGATGTTTCCTTACCTTGGAGGTATCCCCCAATCCCCTCTGCAATTTTTCAACTGTTAGAGAAAAATATTCATGTAAAATAGTGCCATGTAAAGTGAATGTGAAGAGCAAGTTATGTTCAGCTCTAATATAAACAAATATTTGTATCTGGGTCTTGTTGTTTTTCAGCAGCCTCTAGTGAACTAAGTTTGTTTCTAGCAGACATCAATATTTCCCTAAATTTTTACTTTTGTATTTCAAGCTTTAAATATTCTACTATGATCATTCATTGTCTTCAAAACCTCATTATACAGCAGAATAAAGATAAAATATGAACAACTGACTACCCAGCATTTCTGTCAAACCAGTGTTGTAAGCCACTTTAGAAAACAATCTCACATAAATTAGCCCAACTTTATCAGTTATGAAGAATAAGGGAAGAAAAACACTGCTGTAAGTTTTGATTATGGTAGGCATTTCCATTTCAGTGAAATAGAACATTCAAAATGCTCTGCTTACAGCTGAGTGTAAAACTGATATGCACACAAGTGTGGAGTGATACTAAATCTCTTCTGGGAACATGAATACTCAGAGTTGTGTGCAGGAACCAATAAAATCTATCTGCACTTCTACCTATTAGATACACTGTTGTCTTCCTTGGAACAGTTTTTATCTGTGGAGTTTACCATGCTACACAGATGCCAAAGGACAACTGTCCACATACACATTTGAAAATCAAAGTACCAGGTGAGTCACTAGCCAGTGGCTGAAGGGCACACTGCAGTTCTGCAAAGTGATAGCTATAAGGACTCAGATTCTCCAGCTCTTTTGGTCATCCTAGACAAGTCCTTCATCCTTCAGTAACTTTTATATTGGTTGTTGCACCACTGGAAAAATCTGTCATGGACAGAGCATTCATTTCAGAACTATGGAAAAGAGGAAAAGGTGCTTGCTTTCTCAAGAATGAGAATTCAGTGCATCAGAGCTATATACAAACCATCTACACTCAGAGTTCAGGCTCCTAAGTACAAAGAATACATCCAAAGGATGTCTGAAATACTGTATTAAAAATGAACTTTCCATGAAGTTCATCTACCTGCAAATTTCCTCTCTATTTTTGGCCAGCTCAGATATATTACCAGATACACAGAGTTTTCCTGGCTGCATCTGTCTAAAGCACATTTCATATAAGAGATTTGTGGACCAAGCTCTGAAGGAAGTCCCACGATTCAATATAAAAATTCTCTCTATAAAGAGATTCTTCGGCAGGCAAGCTGCACAGTGCTGCTGAATCTGGTTCTTACATCCTTTGAGAGTGCACTAGGCACCCCCAAGTCAGTTCTGAAAATTCACAGTGTACCTTGGAAAGAAATTTCTCAATGTGATGAAAGAAAATAATGAAACAACATTTGAAATGTTTTCTAATTTACAGTATTTTTTAACTGCTGGCATTTCCAACCTGCAACTTAGATTTAGATGAGAATTTTGAGGCAAAAAAGCAATTAGAAGGAGGCATCAGGGAGGGAAATCTATCCAGTTTATTGATAACCTAGTGTTACTGAGTAAAGCCCAGTTTCATTTTAAAGATCTTCAGTTTGCAGGTATGGAGAGTCCATTAATAAAGTTACTGATTTTGAGAAGAAATGAAAGCAAAGAATCACTCCACTCTAATCTCTGATTGTGAAGTTATGTTTTGTAACTAGCAACAAACCACGCATTTCAGTTTAGTATAAACTTCTGAAAATGTAATGCCATGTATTTTACATCTTCAATGTTTTCAGGCAAATCCCTCACTCACTGAGCAGTGCAAATAATTTTTTATTTCTATTTGTGTTATGCATGGTGTACCCAGTCTGGCAGACAAGGTGAGACTTGTGACCACACTGGTGGGATGGCGTGTATATCAGGATTGTGCAGGATTGGGTTATATAATTATATCTATAGCTATATCTATATCTATAGATATATAGATATATAGATATATAGATATACACATACATACACACACACACACACACACACACATGTACATAAACCCTTTAATCAAAGGGACTAACTGAGGGTTAATATTTTAAAATTGGTGACCTTTATGTCAGCTGCACAGATATATTCCCTAAAATGGTGGATGCTAAACCTGATTAAAATTTGCTGAAATGTTACCCAGTTCCTCAATTTGAATTCAGTGGTTAGCATGCAAGAAGTGCACAGTATGTCATGCTAAGAACTGAAAAAAAACCTCACTTATTTCTCAAAGTATGAATATATTGCTGTGTACACAGTTCCCAACAGAGGGATTTCAGTTTTCCTTGCTAGCTTTGTGCACAGCAATATTCTTGTAGTGGTGGAATGAAGGAGGGGGAAAAAGAAGAAACAGTCAGTGTTCTTTGCAGGAACCTATTTCTGTTAGAAAATTAAAATAAATCAGTACAAGTTTGTCTTCAGAAATATGGTTACAAAAAGTAAAAGAACATAGTTTCTTCCTGTAAGGCTGTTCTGAGAAATCAAAGCCAAAGCTTCTAAATAGTGAGTTGTGTTTTAAAAGAAGGAAGTAGCTTAATTCAGTTTGAAGAGGAGATGAAGAAATTGTGTATCAAAAGCAGTCTTTTAGCAAAGTCTCTTACAAAAGGACATTTTACTCGTGTGCATATGCATTTAAAAGCTACACTATATTGCGTATTCAGGTAAGTATTGAGTAAATAGGAAATGATGAGATCATCTTACGTATTCACAGAGCTTCACAAAGAGGCTCTTTATAATTGGTGAAAATATTGAGGTTACATCTGCTGTGCTATTCACCCTTCTCCTTGAAATACCTTTATCAATGACTGGATGGTATTGATACTGAACTCCTCTCGTGATAAACTTATAAGAATATTTTTAATTTACTGCATGAGGATGAAATTGCCATCCTTAATACTACAGTCGGATACTTAGCTGCAGCCACGAGTACTCTTTCTACATTCACAAAACTGGCAGACGAAACATGAAAAGGAATACTGACTCTTTAATCTCCACTTCTCCACCTAAGGCCCAAGGCAAGCTGACAGGGTAACTTCGTTCTGGAAACAGAGGGGTTTTTATTTTTTTAATTCTGGATTACTTTTTCTTCTGCTTTTGAAAACTGTGGGCTGTAGGGGAATGAACCTGGCATAGACTTAAAACAAGAACAAGTTTCTTTATCTGAAAAGTTACAGTCCTTGATGCTTACAGGAAGGTCATTTTCAAAACCCACAGGAAAAATAGCATCACAGCCAGAAAGAGTACATTAAGTGCCTTATTTGCTCGTAACTGAGACAGTTTTCCATTTATAACAGCTCCAAGGATCAAGTGAGTCTTTGATGTCGTAAGGACTTTCCTATAGATTTTGCAATTAGTGAGCTAGATGTTTTAATAGTAGGTATCCACAAATTTGATTTTTAGCAATGAAAAATATTTAGCAATGTTAAATGATGCTTGCTACAGAATTAGGAGCTAGGTGATAGGAGACTCGTAGAGATTCAGTGAGGAACCGTATGTCAACAACGTAATTCTCCACAAACACTTCTATTTTGGATCTACTACATGGGGTAGAGTGAGGAGGAGGGGACTTAAGCCCGGACAGTGTGCAAAGGCATTGTCTACCTACCAGGCCAAAAGCAAGGCCAGCAGCAGACTGCTTGGTAAAGAATGCCACCTTGCTGTCACAAGAGTCCCCGTGGGTCATACTGCTCTACCTCTCTTCATTGCATACAGGTCCTTACCAGCCCTGTCTGACTTACTGTATCTCAACAGAGTTCTTTCAAGAAAAATACAAAGATGATAACTGTTTTAAGAAAATACTGGTTCCATGAGGCTTTAGAAAGCTGCATTTTACTCACAGCGTATGACTGGAGAAAGCCCTGAGTGCTGGACAGAGAACATCTTTTTTAGCATAGGGTAGAATGCAATCTGTTGTGTCAATACCACTGACCGAGACCTGGCTGCTACTGCGATATGAATATCACAGTAATAGTTGCTGGTTTATAAACATAAATTCATCTTTTCTTTACCATAAGCAGGAAGTAGCAGGTCAGGTTCATGAAAGAAAACTGTACCTCACTGATATTCAAACCCCCACCTAACTTCTTTATTTACCTGGGATATTCTTTTAAGCATCTACAGTCACTCTAAAAATGCTAAGTATGGCAATTGATTCATTGCTTACTTTGCAATATGAAACACTGTTTAATCTTCAGTGTAGGGATGTTACATACACAAATATGCGGTAAATTAGGCAAAATTAAGTATCAACAACCTCGCAGGAAAAAAAGACCCTTAATCAAGCATTTAGAAAAATTTGAAACCTTAAGAATGTTTGAAAACGAAGCAATACTTTTCCTGGCTCTTTGCAGAAAAGCAAATGTCAAAAGTGGTCTAAGTGTTAAAAAATGTAGATTCATATTAGGATCAAAGTTTGTAACTTGCCAAATACAATGAGGAAAGCCTTGCATGCTGCATGTGCAAATTATCTCAGATTAGGACCAGGAAGATGTTTTGTTTAAAGTCAATCCTATGTTATCAGTTTACATGACATCAGTTCACAGCAGCAGTGATAATTTACTAAAACCAAGCGAAGACACAAAAAATTAAGTGTTTCCCAGCACTATGGAAATCATCTTCTCCTACCTGAACAACAGATGCACTTTTCTTCCCCTCTCCCTCTTGTGATTATTATAACATACCTTTTTCCCATGGTCTAATATTTGAAATGACAACTTTATAATTCTGCATAACCATGAATATTAACAAGATTATATAATTCTAGGTAAGATGTTTATTTCAAAACATTATGTAGGTATTGATCAAATGAAATGCAATGTATTGCTAGATGCACTATTCAATAGAAGCTTATGACATGCATATCAGAAAACTTTCCTGTGGTTTCTATAGATAAAATTGATGCAAATAAACTAACAATATAAGTTTAATTTATGACAGACTGAATTGAAAAATGAACAGTAGATTTTTCTACCTAGGATTCTCTAGGCTTTCTTCTCTTTTTCTTAACTTTTTCTTTCCCTTATGATTTGTCTCTCTCCCCATGACTTCAATCCTGCCATAAAGTGATTTTCTTCTGCTAATATTGAAACGGTCGTTTAGAAACCCAAGCCTGCTTTGAACACCAACTTCAGACAGAACTTCCATTATCATTAATGAACTCCCTGTTCAAACTGTAGGGGAAAATGAAATCCCAGATCCAAATTTTGCCCTTAGCTACTAAAACTCAACATCAGAGGAGAAATTTGGCCCTGCTTGCTTGAGAAACTTAAATCTGTCCTCCATCTCTCCACTAACATTAATGTCCATCATATGACAACCTATGTAAGATTAATGATTTTAGAATATAACCCTTTCCATGCCAAATGTATCTGCAGACTATACACATTGCATGTCCTAAACATAGGAAAAGAGACTGAAGATTCAAAGAAGTAGACTGGCAGCAACATTAATTTTATCTTTGAATTACCTAGGTTAAAGGTGGTCTGTTTCACGGTACAGGATCCCTTTAAACATGCTTTCATTTCTGGGATAAGAGTCCCTGTTTGGGTGCTTAGGCTGAGTGAAATGAGTGATTTCCTCAGGCTAATCTCTAGAAGAGAGGCATCCAGAGCAGAGTGTCATGGTGCTATGCCACAACCAAATGTTCATTAGGAATGAAAAACAAACACTAGGCATGTGCTAAAACCAAAGCCCATGATGCTTTTTTGCCTTGTGTAAAAATAAAAAAAGTATTTTCTTTACATGCTTCCATTACTTTTGGTTTCTTATGCCCTGTTCCCTCATCTTGCTGTATCACCACTATCTCCAGTCAAAGGAACTTAAGGGTGCCAGTGTCCAACACAGAAATCTTTGTAGGCCCCTACTATGGACAGAGAGAGAGGTTGTGCAGGTGCTCAGGCCAGCACTTCTGCAATACTTTGAAAACAACATACACTAGGCTGCCATCAGGATACCAGTTGGGCTTAGTTTAAGAAATAGCTAAACCTCTGACATTCTATCAGCCTAATTTAGAATCAATCTTGCTTTCCAGCGACAATAATAAACTTGTAAAAGCATGAGATTCATTTGTATATTTTAGCATTTTATTTCAGTCCCAGAATGTAAAACCTGACATTGGAATCAGTTTGATATTTTTGGTTATTGAAGATATTAAGCACTACAAGAGCATTGAAATTTCGATCTGATTAGGATAAAAATTCCTCAGGATCAAAACACTTCTTTTTTTCCCCCTACAGTTTTACTAATTGTGAGCTACTTGACATTGCAGAGTTATTCCACAGCATGATAGCAAAATATGTGAAGTATTTTACTGTTAGAAATTATCAACCCGTTCTATTTGTTTTTCATGTGTTTGAGGTTATTAAGGGAATAAAAAATTATAACTGATGTGTATAAGTTAAAAGGGTTAGTTCAACTACAGCTGGTAGGCTAAACCACTAAGCAATATTTTGTACAGCAATAGATTTTTTCTACTGAACATACATAAAAGAAATCATGAATATATAACTGATTTAAAAGCAGACTGAGGGGGTAATATCCCTTGAAAAATAGGGGAGCCATGAAAAAGGTGAATGTGGAATAGTTTATTTTCAGAAAGACTGGATTATTCCAACCACTGGAAACCAGATAAAGTAGATGAGAGGGACTGCTACCAAACATACTCATCAGAGACCTTTGCTTTATGGGAAATGAACTGCCCTGGCTCACTGTTCCTGAGGAATTGTATTTCTTATAGCCGTAAATCAAATCCTGAAGAAAGAGGATGGTATTTTCTAAGCAATAGCTGACGACAACAGTATCTTTCTTGTCAGAGCTGGGTTTCTGAATTTAGACCTCAATTAGGATTCCAAAATGAAAAAGCAGATATTATATACCAATACCAATTGGTATATAGGTGTGACAGTGCTCTTGCAAACAATATGTTAATTTTGAAACGACGGCATGTTACCGTATATTTGCCCAAAAGTATATTCACGGTTGCCTTCAGAGGTCTGTCTTGGCTTTTATCCTTCCTTGCTGCTTTCTTTATGACCTTCATTGAACAGTAACATCAACTACTCGATGTTCAATGAAGACCATTAATTTTTTTACAATAAATAGAAGATGCATACTCCTGCAGCATATGACAGCCACTCATTCTTAGCATGAAATGAACTTCTTAAAAAAGGGCTGTTACAGACTTTTGAATGATAAGTGTCAAAAAAATGGAAGCACATATGCACAGCATCATAATCCCAAGAGCAGCAATTGCCCTTGCTGAGATCTACAGAGACCTGATACAACAGTAATCTTATGAATATGCTTGATTTCTGATGTTGATTAGACATCAAATGAATCCTGCTAGCTTTAAGATCAGGGATATTTGTCACTGATGTCATAAGAACAAGGGCAGTTCTACTCATGCAGGGACTCATGGCTTGGTGAAAGTGTACGAGCTGCCCTATGCTTGACACATAGTTCAGCCCTGCAATGCTTTTATGCAGTGGTAAGTAAATTGAGAAGATCCCATCACCTTCCCCGTTCTTACAAGTGGTAAAGTAGAACTGGGCCATGAGGGGCCTTTATAGGGTGTTCTAGATGCATAACTATGAAACACAAAACATTCAATTACAACTCTTTCATGCCACATAACCTAATGAAGAGCTCTGTTACACAGAGCTAGGATTAGAGACTGTATCTGTGCCAGGGTACAGCCAGACCTGTAATTTTTGAGGGTTTGGATTCAAACAAAAGTTGTTGCAGCTTAGCCAGTTTCTGTGTGTTAGCTGAGCCAACAGCTGGGCCATGATGCTGGATGTGTACAGGCTATTAGACTAGAGAACATTTTAACTGTGATCTCTGAGAGAGAGACTTGATTAATGGTTAAGTGATATTTGTCACGATTCTACCAGCAATTTGTTCAACAAACATGGTGAAGTTGAACAAATGAGAAGTTTCCCAAACTTCTGAAACCACGAAGCATTATAAAACAGGAAAGAACTTAATAAGGTAGAATTGTAACACCAAAAAACTGGCTGAGAGATTTGTGACAAAGCATGATCATTCAAAGTTGGAATGAAACAGGATAGAAACAACTGCCATAAACTTCTATTTCTGTTTGGAAAAAAATTATGTCTCAACAGCTGATGTTATCATCCCATGTATTATGGTGTTGCTATAAATGCAGGTGTACGTACAGCTAGAGTATGAATGCTGCTTTATTAATTCACAAGGGCATCAAGGTATAAATAACATAAATCTCTTAATAGAAATTTTGAGCCCATTGAACCTAATGGAATTTTTGCTATTTATTTCACTGGGCGCAGAATTTTAGTCCATAAAAAATTGCTTTTTTAGGGCATAACCTCCATGTCCATTGAAGCCAATGAAAGCTTTTTCCACTGACCATAACTGACCTTTCATTAGGGCAGCAGTTCCTTTACAAAAGCCTGTTGTCACTGCTATAGTCTTGCAGACCTTCTTCACCATTATACTTGTTATGATCACATTCCTGAAACTGCTTTTGTCTTCTTTTATCTGAGATAGAGTTAACAAGGCCTGTTTTCCTAAGTTTCTAATGGGCTGCTATGATCTGAAGCCATCAACAGCCCTCTTGATTTTTTTCCTGTGTGATTTTGTGCAACGTTTTCTTCTTTGCTTGTTTTCCTCTTTGATGCCTTTGAATATCTTGGATATTCTTGGAGAAGGCAGGATGTAGTGGTCTTACTTTTTCCTTAAGATAGGTTGTTAGTAAATAGGCAGAATAGCAGATTTATTTGTGTTTCTTTTACCCTTAAATCTGTAATTGCAATTTGAGTTTCTTCTTGTTTTAATCATTAAAAATTATTTTATCTCCTGTAAAAATAAACCAAGATTTTTGGTTGCAATCTACATCAAACACAACCTTTTCACTTTCCTGGTTTCTCAAGTTCTGCTTTGTTTTCTCACTAGTGCTTTCTATCCATTACTTTAGTTTCCAGTTCCTCTTCAAAATATTGCACAATACTGCTTTTTTTGGTTAGTTTGGTTTTTCCCATTGGGATCTCAAACAATTATCTCCTATCTTGTACTGGCAAATATCCTGTATTCTCTGTTTTGGGGAACCGGTTCTGCTGGGTTTTACCTTCCACAGCCAATGTTTGCCAGTTCATGAATTTTAGCTCTAATTTTATTTTTACTAAACCAGGAGAATTTTCTCTTTCTAGTTTGATTTGAATTTAATTTTCTAGGATTGACAAGATGCTATGAGGTATTTTGGGGTTTTATAATTTTTTTCTCTTGGTTTCTATACAATTTTTTTTTGTCAAATGCTAGAAAGCTGAACATCTCTCTGGGCAAAGATATGAACCACTTTGGCTTCTGCAGAACTTATAGCTGGCAGATGTACTTCCCCAGTTATTCCCAAGACCAATTTAAACTTGAAGAGCTTTCATAAAGAGCATGAGTTTGAACATGGAAAGACAAATGCAAAGTCCTGTATCTGGGATGGACTGATTCCCTTCCATGTTACGGGCTTGGGACTGACTGGCTGGGTTGTTGCTTTGTGAAAAGGGACCTGGGGGTCCTGGTGGACACTATGCTTAAGCATGAATCAGCAGGGCTGTAGTGAGAAGTGTACAGCCAGTAGAGCACAGAAAGTCATTATCCCCCTTCACTTATCACTCTTTAAATTGCATCTGGAATCTAATTTTAGGCTCCTACCATAGGAAATATATTGTTAAACTTCAGTGAGCTCAGTAGAAGTCTGTCAAGACAGCCAGGGGCTGGTGTACTTGCTCTGTGAAAAAAGGCTGTGGAACCAGGCTTGTTCAGCCTGAAGAAGAGGTGACTTCAGGGCAACCTAGCAGCATAGCTGCAAGCAGGATACTGCAAAGATGGAGCCATGAGCTGCACAGTCAAAAGAGGGAAATTCCAACTGGATAGGAGGAAAAAAAAAAACCCCAAACCACTGTGAGGATAAATGACACTTATTAAGATAATTGAAACAGGTCACTCAGAGAAGTTGTGGAGAATCTGAAGTTTTTCAACATAAACTAGACAAAGTGCTAAAAAAGTTGCTTTGAATTAGTGTTGATCCTGTTTTGAGCATTAGGTGGAACTAGATGATATCCCAGAGTTCTTTCCAACCTAAATGATTCTGTGAGCATTTTGTTCCTATAAGGCAAGAAAACAAATATACATAAAAGGTGTAACCAGCACTGTCTGTTGAAAAAAACCAAGTAGCCTAGCAAGAATAATGTGCTATAGCCACACAGCCAAGTTTGTGAACCCCACTGTGCTGGATGTTGATAGCTGGAGAAATCTCTGTGTTTGTAAAGTCTGCAATCCAATCAGATAAACTGGACATACAGTGAGCAGGAACACAGTAAGCTGAAGTGATTTTCTGGAAGTCATTCCTGTCTCCAGGGTCTCCTGGGTCCTAGTCCAGTGCTTATACACTGGACCACACTGCACACATACTGTCTGCATAGATCTTGAATTTTTCTGAAGATGAATGTTTCATAAAACATATCCTATTTCAGAGAGAAGTGGTCATTCAGAAGATTAAGGTCTTTTTCAAATGGGATGTTCATCTATGCCAGGTGGTATGGTAAATCTGAGTCATAAATATCTTTTATTTCCTTGGTCAGATAGTGCAGTGAAAGTGCAACTTGTCATTTTTGACTTCCAGTTTCAAGAGCACCAAGTAAGTTTCTGAATTTGTTCCTTCATTTCTCAGCAACTGACATATTCTCCTGGATATTAAATGCTTGAAATTTAAATGATACAAAATTACTTTGTTTATTCCTTTGGATAGTTGATTTTATTTTTTTCTGCAGAAATATATCTAACCTGATGTCATGCCAAATGCACTTTACATTCTAGAAACTTCTGAAATCTTTACACAGCCTAATACTGCTGTTGGCTGCCACATGTTATCGTAGAAGCTGTCCCTATTCTCCTGCTTTCCGGTCAGAGTTACCCTCCTATCTTCCCTTGCAGATCAAACAAGGTAATTTAGGATGGAACACTTTTTACTGCCTTGTATTGTGGTCATATCATTTGTAAAATCTAATTAATTGTGGCTGCATTTGGGCTGCTGCCCTTTTATTAGGAAATGCTAGTAGGACATAATGCAGGGGGAGCAAAGTTATTCAAATTTGTGACTCTGAATTTAAGAAGCAGTTTGCAGATCGTCTTCTACATTAAGAAAAACACCAAAATCAATCATAAATGCAGTCAGTCACTGAAATTTCCAAAGAATTATCTGGCTTCACTGCAGGCACAGATTAATTAGAGATTATGGGCATAAGTTTTTTCGCAGAAGGGTAAATCAGGAGCCCCATCACTGAAGTCAACAGATCTCAACAAGAAAAGAATTAGGCCCTATGGCTTTTAATAAGAGGAATACAAAGAGTTTAATTACAAGGAATCAAGCTGAACCTCCCTTCCCCCGTACACAGACATTGCACATGTTCTCTGGTAAGGTTTGTTTCTTGCAATATTTTTGTACTTCTGTTATCCTTGTCCTAATCAGATACTGCCTGCGTGCATGTAAGAGGGACTTAGATGCTATAAGGCTGGGGGCCATTTAGGTATCTATATGGGGTGGTTAAAGCACTAGTAGAGCTGTAGCTCAGTTCTGTATTGAAAAACCTGGTGAAATCCCAATTATGCTGCAGTTTTTGTCCTCCATGTTATGACTCAGAAAAACCCAAAACCCTCAAAGAGGAGGAGTTCCTGTTCTGTGTTGGGGAGGGAGTTTCTCATGTAAGTAATACTTCCTTAAGGATTAAAATAGTGCATGTAAATTAACAGCTGATGCAAACTCTGGTAATACAAATATAATGATTTATTGCCACATATGTAAGTGATCTTATATGTCTATAAAAAGACTTGAAAATAAGTCTTACAAAAATTATATTTAAGCCATCCTCTATGAAAACCTCTGACAAAAAACAAAGCAGGTGCAAGACGAAGATCCCAGTTGTGGACTATAAATAATAGTTTAGGAGCAATCAGCTGTTGTACCAGATTATTCTGACAAAAATGGAAGTACTTACAGTCTAAGTGACTATGTCTGATGCCTTCCACATCTTCAGCATGAATGAAGTGGTAACATCTCTTTCCTACAATATCTACAGGGGTCAGGTCCATGTAATCACTAATCCTAAAAAGGAAAAAGAACATACAGCCTATAATTCAAGAAAGAAAAGAATAAAAGAATTGTCAAATGACTCAGAAAGTGAAATCTGCTAAAAAGTTTTTTCAGCATTACAGTCATTTGAATGGAATAGCTGTACAAATGAGACAAGGCCTTAACAAAAAAAAAAAAAAGAAAGAATTTTTTAAAAGAAACCTGGAAATTATTTTATCCATTTAACTAAGTGGAAAATTAAATTCTAGTGCATATTCTTCATGTAGCATAACACCAGGAGAATATAATTCCATGAAATTGTAAAGCATTAGCGACAATCCAAAATCCTCATTAAAAGACTAAGATGATTCAAGGTTACATAATAAAGTAGAAACATGTTATGTTTATACCAAATGATTAGAGACACATTTCATTTCAACAGATTGGTCTTCTATTGGGTATATTCATGAAAAAGCTCTTCAACCATTTCTTGGCACCAAGTCCAAACTGATATTTCAAGGGATATAATTTAAATGCTGAGACACACAGATGCCTCAGGGTGTTATCTTTTTTAGTCTAATTCATTTGGGAGCTCAGCTTTCACTCTGGGCCCTTTCAACTGGGACTTTGTTGTTTATTGCACATAGAAACTTTAAAATTTATTCTGCAGACCTTTGTGTGCGTGTGTCTGTGTGTGTGTGTGTGTGGGTCTGCACACTTGTGCCTGTGTGCATGTGTAAACTCTTACATGGAGTGTCAAGGTGTCAGTGTCCTTAAACACAGTACAGAAATTAAAAAGAAAATTGGAAAATATCTTGCTCACACAAGTGTTTGAAACTGGGTCTGTTTTCTAGACATAGAATAATTTTTTTAGGGTTTGAAATAATCTGCAATGATTGTGGTATGTTCTATGATAAGACCAGGGAGAGGAAATCCCACCCTGCCAGCCTGAGTAGAAAGAGGCAACCTCCAGGCAGGCCACTATCCTGTGGTCTTGTAAAACATAGGCATAGGCTTGTGTTTGAGCAGATCAATGGTTCCACTGACTTACAGGGCTGTTAACATGATTGAAATTTAAAGGTAGGTATATGGTACAATGTTTTGCTGAATTTGCTGAAATTGTGCACACATCTGTAGGCTTGAGGCTTGCTACACAACACTGTTTCTGCATATCTCAAGGAACTACTGACAACCACTGTCATGGCCAACCAGTCAAACCTCTTCCATGTAGTTATTTCCTTTTGGGCACATATGAGCAGACGTGGTATCATAGTCCACATTAAACTGGATATTGTCTCTCTCTAAATGGTCTCCAATCCTTAACAGTTGATTCTGTAAACACACAGACTGATGATGCACTCTAGCAGCAGCCTCTTCATTTTGCTTTTAGTTATTTATCACCATCTGAGATGATTTGTCCTCTGCAGGTGCTTTTCTCACTCCACTGACTAATAAAGAAATCCTAGTCTATATTAGTCTAGATGGTGAAGCTTAGATGACACAAATCCTAGATTTGCAAAACAGACACAGATTAGCATACCACATTTTAGTCAACAAAATTTTACATCTGTATTTTACACTCTCAAAGAAAAATACTAATTGTTAGAAATAGCCAGTGTACTAGCTAACAGATCTTGTCTCAGAGGGAAGCTAACAGCTGGCTAGTTTGTGCACTGAGTGCAGAATTCCAAAGGAGATCTCTTCATTCAGAGGAAAGTAACAAGATGCACCCAAAGACTTGAGTAATGTCACTCCTGCTCACTGCTGTTGCAAGCAGGCAACCACTTGGAAAACTAGGAGTACTATTGATCTCACCCCTGCTGATCCAGTGGTCCACTGTGAGCATTCATTTCAGTTAAGTGGCATGGCTTCTGCTCCATACTCCCTGCAGCTGCCAGTAACTCCCCATTGCTCCATAAATAGTGCTTACAGCTTGCCCAGCATGGATCCATTTTTCTCTGTTTTCATCAATGTTGTGCTTGCTTTACTGTGGCACCACAAAGAATTTCATAGCTGCCCACAAGTGCCAAGAGTCAAGCCCATATATTCAGGATGGGATACTTATCCCCTTTTCTATAATCCCAGAAGAGAGATCCCAACTTCCCTGACTCAGAGAACAGCCTTGGCAAACACCCAGTTAATTAATCTGACAGCTTCAATCAGCTGTTCAGTTAATTCCCTCCCATCTTCAGGTTTTTTTTCCATTCCTCCAGTTTTTACAGTCATATTCTGCATTGTAGCTGCTATGAAATCCAAATTCTGTCAGTCTTATTTCATTTTCCATGACTGGAAATCCCACTGCCTCAGTGAGATCACACTCAAATCCCAGCACTGGCAGAAGTGTTTCTACTATTTGAAATTACTTTTATAAACTATTTTTAATGGATTTTTAACAGTGACACAGGGGCTTAAAGTGGAACTATTGCAACACACATTCAAGTACCACCATATGCATTCTGCATTAGCATGAGATAAAAATCCATCACAAACAAGGGAAAGTTGCTTTATAATGTCGCCTTCAGCTTAAAAAATGAAAAAAATTAATAAGCTCAACATTTTCTTGCTGTCTTACCACAGTTTACCATGTCTTATCAGCCCTTCCTATGTGATTACAAATCAGTGCACCTCACCTGATGCATTTTACAGTTTTCAGTGATGCCTTTCTCAGGCATTTGAAAATTTTATTGGTACATGAATATAAAGGCAAGGTTTGAGAAAAAATGTTTAATTAAAAAACTCCCACATATACAATTTAGGGCTCATAAAAATGCCAAACTTGCAGCAGAGAAAGCATAAATCTTTCTAACTTGGCCTAGAAGTTCGTATCATACTTGACCTGATGGAACAGTTCATTTTTCACATCTATTTGATTTCTGGCTTTTTTTTATGGAGGTTGCCAATAAAGGTAACAGTAAGTGCAGGTGATTTTGTTAAAAGGGAATCTGTTCATTAGGAACTGGATAGGTACCAGCAGCTAATTTCACAGAGGCCTTTGAAAAACTCTGCAGCGGTAGCAACTTTCCATTACTACCTAGGTAGATCACAGTGAAATCAAAGATTTAAGGAAAATTTTTGTTCTAGATCCTATTCCTAATCCCCAGAGCTCTTTTGCCAGCTGCCAGATTATACAGCATCTGGATGCTCACTGGGTAAAGTCTCAGGCAAAAAGCCCAAAGTTTACTGCCCTTATCCACTTTCTCTGTGACCTTGTGCAAGCTGCTTTCCATGAAGCAGTTTTTCCAAGCTTAAAAATGAGAATAATATATTCACTTTTAGATAATGCTTTGGAAGTGTAGATGAAGTGTTCTGTCTAATAGTCAAGTAATATTAAAAAAAAGTATTGCAGCAGTGCAGTAATGTGGCAGCAAAGACAACCTCATAACTGAAATTCAAGATTATTTTAAATTGTTTAAGATCCCGATTCAACAAAATATTTATCCTTTTAAAAAAAAAGTTTATACTGAAGTGCTATCCTGATCATAGTTATTCCATTATGATTGAGCAATTATGATAGCTCATATCACAGAGTTTCCACTCAACTTATAATATGCCATGGTTGCTGTCACAAGAAAAGCTTGCAGTAGTCATCTTGTTTCTTTCACTTTTTGATGATAAGTCCCCTTCACAAAATTTCTTTTGGCTGCATTACCTTCCTGCTTCCTTTCCAAACTTTTCCCCATATCTCAGACTTCAATCAATGGACCCAAACTTATTACTTGTAATTTCCTTCTCAGATATTTTCACTCTGCTCTAAATATCTATTCCCGGGATTATATTTTTATTTTTCAGGACTCTGAGGTCTTAATGGTCTTGATCAGCCCCTCTGCTTCCCAGGCCTTCCCCCACCCCACCCACAGCCCAGACCCCCATGGCAGCCCCTGCCAGTGTCCAGCTCCCCACAGCATGGCCCTCCTAACCCGACCCCAGCCCACTCCACTGCCTGTCCTCAGGGAAATGCCCAGCGCCAGGGGCTGGAGCTGCCCTTGTGCCCTCCAGCTGCCCTGCTCCCCTCTGGGGTACCGGGATGGGCCCTGGCTGCCACGTCCTGCCCTGACACGTTGCCATGGGGAGCCCCCGGTGCTCCTGGCACCCAACCCCCAAGGAGCAGGCAGCTGAATTTAAATCCTCTCTTTCACCTTCTGAGATCACTTGTCACTATCACATCAAACGTAGCCCCCCCAACCAACTCTTCATCACCTGTTCCCATTTCACTGCTATCTTTCCCAGTATGCCCTTAACCAATTTTATTCTACAGTTTTCCCACCTCTAACTGCAACAGATCCCACCTCTCTAGCCTACTATCTAGGCCATCTGTGCTTCTGTTCCATTAAACACTGAGCATGATATGCTGTAATCTGCAAATTAGTTCAAACATGGAAAACTTTAAACTTCAGACAGAAAAACTTGTGGAGGGGAGGATGGAGGAGCATAAGGACAGGCATACAGGTCAGACCAACGTCTGTCTAGTCCCAAATCTTGCCTCTGAGAGGGACGGAGAAAGATTTTAAAAAGCAGAGAAAGCTTAGAGGAATATTTCCTGGTGAATCTTCCCCTGTTCCAGCAAGACATCCTGCAAAATACAGTTTTTTATTTACCTTTATCCTCTAAGAATGTAATAAAAATGAAGGTGGCGATGCTGAGAGTGAATTCAGTGCCCTCATACAACACTAGGGTGACATTGCAAGAGTCAAAAATTTCAAAACTTCTTGCCAAGCCCATGGAACATAGACTACACACAACTAAAACAAAGAAACAAAGGATCTAAAGGCTGTACCTATTTTCACAGTAAATGATATTGAGGTCCATATTCACACGAGTGACAAACATGTGGCAGTCAATCCTGACTTCATTAATTGTAGGAGGTGGCAAAGCATGAGCAACGACAACAAGCCCCATGATTTGGCTGGGCACTGTCCGTCCATGTGACAGTGATACTCTCAGACGTAACCGGCCTGTTATATGAATCACCTGGAAAATAAAAACAATAAAAAATACCCAGTGAGTTCTGAATGCAACTGTGACATCAGTTTCTTTTAAAGGATAGCGTTACTATTCCCTGCAGATCACTTAACACAGCCTAAAATTGTAGTAAGTATCATTGTCAAGCTTATTAATATTGGCTGACAACATGCCCTGTATGTCCTCATGGCAAAAAGAACATAACAGGCAAATGCTTCACATTCATCAAATAAAAACCTAAGAACTTCTGTGGTATTGATTTTTGCCGTGGTGGTTGTTACACAAAGAAAGAAGACAACAACAACAACAACAACAACAAAGTAGAAATTCAACAAAAGAGAGAGTGGGATACAACTGAAATAGTGAAGCTGGAAATTAATAAAATAACCATTTTATAACATTTGGAAATTGAATATGACACAAGAAAGACCAGCAGTTTTGAAACATAATGGATTTCATTGAATTTTTAGTCACCTACACCATGAGGACACTCTTCACTGCCTTGAATTTCTTCTTTGTGGTTGGCAATTTGAGAAGCAGCAGCCTACAGGTGATCTATGAGCTCAGGTGCAGGATGGTCTTCCTGCACCCGCAGTAAACCATTTAAAGAGTTGGTAGACACGCACTGCCTTTGCCTAGTGCACTAGGCATGTGTGGAGAGCTCTGGGGGTGGTAGTTTTCTTCCAGATGCACAAGATAACACCAGAAGATGCTCAGATCCAATAGTATCCATAAGAACTGCAGCCCTGTTCTAAGAATGCTGCCTGAAATGGAGTAAACTGAAACTCTGGGAAAAGAATAATTCACCACTTCCAGTTCCACTCCTTCAGGAGTTCTGTGGGTAAATAAAAAGGTTGTTTTATCAGGTAAAAGAATATAAATACAGCATATTGAAATGAAAATGGAAACTGCAGTTCCTGTACTCATGGATAAGAGAGGCATAAGAATTGGCAGTTGCAGGCTCTCACAGATTTTCATCCTCAAAATGTGTTACAACATCAACATTGAGAGAAGACTTCCAGGAGATGAGGGCCCCTTTCTCTGTCATCCCAGACTCGCTACCCAGAGGTCAACAGAGATGTTGGTTGATACCAGGGGCACAGGAGGAAGTGGCAGAAATGGGGTGTAGTAATAAATGCACTGATACTCATCTCACAAAGACAGAAGACAAACTCTTTACTTCTGATCTGAGACTGATAATAGAAAGTGAGAGAGAAGAAAATTTTTCATTTTTAAAATTGTAAATCACAAAGTGCATCCAAATTCAAATCTAATTCATGAGAGCAGGTCTGTGATCTACGACTTGAAGCTTGTTTCCGTTTTTTTAACTGAATCATTGAAACATCTCCCTTCACCACTATTTTATGTTTTGAGCCTAGCCAGTGTGATGAATCTGAATGGAGAAAGTGATTAGCTGTGTGTATGGCCATTTCAGTTACAGGTTTCTGACCACCCATGTTTAAAGTAACTATTGCCTAAACTCACACTTAATGCACCTTTCAAGGGAAAACTACTCTATGAATATTTGAAAAGGTTCCTAAAGGCAAAGATGCAAAAACACCATTTGAAACCCACTTTAATTATTTATTTTTCTTAAGACCTCATTAACTAATGAAGAAATAGCTAAAAGAAATAGGATTAACTTCATAGGAAGGGCAGTAATAGTATAGTTTGCTCCTTCTAGCTAGGCTTGCATATACATCTCCTTTTTATCATTATTTGTCTCTTTTTATCATGCAGTTTCAGCTTACTGCAAAACTCAAATCTGTTGTAAATGCTTGGGAAAATGCTGATGGATAACTGGTAAAAATGTGAAAATTTATCTTAGCACTGAACGTGCTATGCAAAAGTATCATTTTCCTGTTGTTTTTTCATAAGGGTCCTTGTGCTAATATGTTTGAAGTTGGCACTAACACTTCAGGGAATTTTTAAGCTGTATCATGTTTATCTCTTCTTTGTATTTTTCTAAACCTTCATGTCATTTGTAGCTAAATATCAATATGATTTGGTTTTGAACAACTCTCTATTTAGGCAATGCCTCACTTTTTTTTCTGATTCTTCATCTGAAATACACTTCTGATGTAGTATTGCCCAAGAGACAGTTCCAAACCTGCTAGAACCACCATATATTAACATTGTTGAATTTCAAGAGAATTTGCTTCCAGATTCAAATTATGTAGCTTGTTCCTAACTCTATAATGGATCAAAACATGTTCTGAATTCCCATAGGAATTCAATTTTTTGGGGTCAGCATTTAATAGCATTCTGATTCTGTACACTGGGAAATGTACAGCAAACTGCCCATCAGTTCCAGTTCCTGTGTGCCTCTAAAGAAACTGTATTTCCATGCCTGAAATCCCTTTCTATGACAACATTAGTCAAATGCACCAAGTGGGAAAACCTAATTGGTAGTAAAAAACAATTCTAACTGTCATGACCTTGTCTATATTGTGAGTATTGCCACTTTTAACACTGGTTCATTTGAACTGGGATTAGGGGTGATAGGAATTATAGGGTCAATTATCTCCCGTAGCCAAAATTAATCTCTTTATAATTCAATCCCACAGCACTAGTCTATCATATCCTAAAGCAGTATTATGACTTTAATGAAGCTAAATTGCAACAATAACTGTTTTATGAAGGACAATACTTGGCTCCCGATGTAAATATTTAATAAAAATTTGCTAGGAATAGTGAAAGTAAAAAGTAAATGCAGCTCTTCTGTGTAGTTTGCTTTATAAATGCTTCCTTTTGAAAAGTAAGTCCTAATCAATCTTTATGTTCTTTCTAATAATGCCATATGAATAGACAGGCACATTTAGGTGTCACAGCAAGAGAAGGCAGTGATACTGTGTTCTGTCTATTACAAAAAGGTGGGTGGATGCTATACTCCTGATCACAGGATCATCACAAACTTCGTATGTCAACAGCTGTACAGATTTCCCCATAAGTTTTTCATCTACTACCTAAATTAAATTAATAACAAGACTCCTTTTTTACTCTACTGGGAGCTGGACTGGGTTAACTGTTCAGAGATTTTTTTGCTTACAAACTGTTTATTAGTAGGGGTAACTATGATTCTATGATCCATCCTAAAGAAGCACAGAGAAATCTCGTGGTTTAAATACACCATGTAACCCAATCAAGGATTTTGCTTAGGCCATTCTGATCTATATTATTGCTTGTAGTGTAACCTTGGATAGACAGGTGGGTGAAGAAAAAACATTTTGCAAAAATAAAACTTTTAACACTGGGAAATTAAAACAACACATATACTGCTGTAAAGATGTAATGCTGAAGCCAAACAAATACTGTAAAAGTCTTCTGTACCACTTAATCACTTTGTTAAAAAAAAAAAGTGAATCAACTTTGCCTGAAACTCCAATATTGGAAAAAAAATTATTTGGCTTTTATTTTTAGCTGATTAGAAAACGGATTTGCAAAATATTGTAAGTACATGTAAACACAGTTTATGAGTGTGGGAGTGTTAACAAGCCACACTGGTTGGACTAATATATATTTCGTTTCCCTGCCATATGCTCTCTTTAGTCATCTGTTAGCGATATGCACTTAGATGTGCTCTACTAATGTCTACTCATTATAAACAAGCACATCACAAAGACCTTGATAAAACCTTCCCTCTGTCAATACTTAAGGAAAGTAAAGCCCAGCGATCAAAAAACACATCTGGAACCTGCTTATCATCCTTTAAAGCTAAATCTCACCTCTGAAGATGGAAATACTTTCTTTGTCAAAAGACATCTTTAAATATTACATCCATTTTTTCACATACATGTGATGTCAGAGTAAGGACATGCATTACCAGAGGCTACAAAAACCTGCAAGCATGAAAAAGCTGCGAATTTCACCTTTCAGATGTCTCTCTGTGCTTCAAAACCTAAACTTCAATTTAAAATAAATTTCTAAACTGCTTCTTTTTTCTCTGTGTAAATGTCTATGCCAATTTATTGCGTGTGTGAAACCACAGCACTGGCAGAAGTTGTCCCTCCAGCTCACTTAATGAGACATTAAATTTGAAGTCTTAAAATTATTGCTTAGAATCAATTTTTTAGAAAACAGTCACATACAAAAACATCCTAATGTAGTTTGTGCACGTAGGTACTTGTTTAGCTATTTTATAAACAACTCACACACACATTTATCCCCCTTTACAGAAACAACTGCATTTCTGAAGGATATATATATATACACATATACATATACATATATATATTTGTTTATATTTGTGTATATATATCTATATATAGATATGTATTTGTCTCAGAGATGTTATTTTATACTTCTAAAATCAACACCTAAATCTTTAAAACACAACCAATTTAAACCGATAAACTTGTCCAAAGAGATATCTTACAAACTATACCCATTTTCCCTCAAAGAGCGAAATACACCATTTTTCTTTCAAAGAATTGTGTGCTCCTTCACTCACTGATACACATACATGCATCTCAAAACCTGTCTGTGACACAAGTGAGACAAATGTTTCAACACCGCGAGGTAAAGAGTTCCTGTAAGGTTTCAGGTGATTTCTAAAGTAAGAGTGAATATTTGGAAACAGGCTTTCCTCTGGGCTATTAAAAGAAAACAGAGTCCAGTGTCACACCAGGAATTTACAAAATGGGATCTCAGAGCTGTTCTTCTGACATAAAAATATAACCATGTCTATCAACCTAAACTTCAGTATAGGTTTCTTTATCTACCAGACTTCTCTTCATTCCTGCTTGTGTCCCACTGCAGTTACTGCAACAATTCTACTAGCTTATGTTTTCTCATGGTCAGCAGTAGTTTGTTTCTGTGGTTCCACAGCCCCATCCTCACTGAGATCAAAGCCTGCTCTCCCAGTCTTCATGAAAGCTTTGGGAAAAGACATCATTGGCTTGTACTTATCATTCAGTAGTAGCTGGGATCCGAGAGGTCTGGTAAGGCCTTGTGTTTGCAGTTCCTGTAGCACTTTCATATCCCTTTCTCAGACTTACTGCATTTCTATAAACAGTACAGTATTACTAACAGGAGATCCCATGGAGCATGATATTTTCGTGTTGAAAGGAAAGAGCTACTACAACTGCAATATTTTGGATCATCCCACATATGGAGCAAGTCTGAGATGTCCCAAATGCATCCAGCTCGCTGCGCATAGGCTGATCAATTCTCCATCATGTACACTTTGCTTAACACACAGAGGACACATTGGGGTTGCAATGTGCACTTTACATGATGGGTTTCGTCCATCATGTAAAGTTTGTAGCTGTATGTTCCTGTTGAATCAATGTTAGATTTGCTATCTCTTTTAATCTATAAAATAACCATTTTATCATTTTCCCTTGTTAACATCAGCCATCTCCAACTTCATAAGCATCATCCATCTTTTCTCTCGGACAGCATAAGCGAATAACGTCTACTTACGGTAATTGTTCTCAACACTTATTTGATTCAAAAATTTGTTACTTCAGTTTTAGCCTTAAAAAAGTGCTCGTATGCTGAACACCCTGTATATCTGAGGGCTTTTTTCCTGACTACAGTAGTCCATCTAATAAAAGACATTGCTTCTACACACTAGCCTTGTCCTATTATATCAAGTCCGCACCAGAACAAAGGAAAGTAGTATTTAGTGCAGCTGTCACTGATACATTCAGAACCATGGTGGATGAAAATAAGACAAGGCAATAATCTATGATTCCTGAGGAATCGCTTTGCAGTCAGCCTTGATTCAGCTAGGCACTGTATGCCATGTGAAACCACTGTTCAGAGTTGTGGTCTTCAGCACCCATTCAAAGAATACGAGTCTGATTTCAAGGAGGGGGAACATTATTCCTAACACATACATAGTTTCAAGGTCAATAGCCTCTTTTCCATATACAAGTACATTTCAAATCCCTTCAAATACACCTGCAAAAGACAGTCTGAAAATGGAAATGGTATTTACATTTAAACAGCATATTTGGTCTCAGGACATATTTTATTGTTAAAAAGTCAATACTAGTTTTTGGAGACACTTTAGGCTTTTCCCACCTTTCCTCTGTTATCACTCTCTTGAATTAATAAGATTCAAAAGCTATTCTACTGCTTAAAATAGTCACAGGCAGAATTTAGGCTAATCCTAAGGGTTTTGAAAAAAAGTATCCTTATGAGACTTCAAACTCATTGGTGCTTAAAGACAAGCACCATGTGAGAAACAACCCAGCGTGGTAGGCTCAGTTCATAGCACTTGCTCAATCCCTAATGTGACCCGAGTGGAATATTACTGATTGCATATGAGGAGTGTTGAGATCAGCAACAAGCACAATAACCAGTCACTTTCATTCAAGTGTATCACAGGGAACAGATCTCTTCTGTGCTAAAGTTACTATTTTGAGCACACATGCAACAAACTGCTTTTTCCTCAAGCTCAGGATGCAGAAGGTCTTATCTCCCACTTACCTCTGACTAGATAATAAACTAAAGAGAAGGGAATGGGGACAGCTTTCTAATTCTCCAAAAAGCGTGAAGGTAAAAGGAGAATGTGAGATTGCCCAGGTTACAGTGGTTAGGTTAAGGCTATCCTAAGAATACTCTGTGAGAGTAATGGAAGACTGTCGTATGATAAACAATTCCTAAAGCTGCCATAAAAAAACCCCAACAAAACATTTTCAAGGGTGCACAAATGTTTTTCAAGAGTTATCAAATCTTAACAGACTGGGAAATGGTCAGCAGACCAGAGATTGCTTAAGCATTTATGGATTCTTTAGATGAATATTATTAGATCCTAAATTTATGGCTTTTTCATTCTGTTACATGACACATTGACATTTTTTTTATTTGGGGTAATAGATAAGCAGTCACTCTTCAGTATAGCACAGCACAGGGTCCTGCACTGTATATGGGCACATATCTATCTTTATTGCCATGATGGCTCTCATGTCAGAATTCTGAGGTCTGGTCTTGCATTGGTATACATTGCAGTAGTAAAAGCTGCATGATCAAGTCTGTCCTTTCAAAAGCATATTTGTACTGTAAAATATGTTAATGATAAGACTTCCTTTCCTGTGTTGTGATTTTTCATTAATTGTAATGGATTAGCAAGCTGCTTTTCTCTGAACAAAAGATGTTGTAGAGCTGACACTCCTGAAATCAGCTTTATAATACAAACTCAAGAAATATTCTGTTGAGTCATTGAACATTATAATTTTTCAGTTATTTTGCTTTATGTAACTGCAAAGGTTTCCATTTTCATAATCAGGCCCTGCAATGAGAATTTCAAACTTTTCACTATTAAAAAGCATCCTTTAAATATATGCAGTATTAGTAATTTAAATTATTAGGTTTTATTTTAATACCTTTGAACGTTTAATAGATATCTTATTGACAACTCTGTCAACACTGTATTCTTTTCATAATACAAAACTTAAAAGCATTTGAAGATCAACATTTAAAAAAATGGAAAAAAAAGAAACTAAATGAAATCAACACACAGCAACCTGAAAAAGTAGCCATAAAAATTGGGTCTATAACAGAATACTTTTTGAAGTAATTGGCACAAAAACTGTTCTAGTGCAGATTGCTGCAAGAGCGCTCTTGGCAAGAACATCATAAGCACTAGCAAAACTTTAATATGCTCAAACAGCCAAATACAAACTGACACCAGGAACCCATGTGTGGCAACAAACAGGAAAAAAATAGAGTATCTCAATTTAATACAAACCTACATACAAAGGGATCAATTTTTACAATTCGTGGTTTAGCATACAATACAGCTGTCCTCAGAGTGAATATAGAGTAGCTATACATAAGAAATTAGAATTATCAATTCGGGGGAATTTCTCAAGAGTCCTTTTGATATGTAATACAGCAAATATAATGACTTAGAAACCAGACATCAATGCATTAAATGAGATCAGGTTGAGATCTATTTAGAAAAGACAGGTTTAAGCTGGAAAAAGACTCTCTTTGATATGACCTCCAGAGCAGACCATTTGCAGAAGGATTCAAGATGAGCAGATTTACCCTTGCATATCTGTTTGCTTCACAGCTGCTTCAAAATATAAACTCTAAAATTTTTAATATTGAGTTATTGAAGAATTAAGTCTATGTAGTAAAAAAGATTAAGAACCTGGGATTTTCTTGCACTTCTTGCAAATGTTATAATGGATTTTGTTGAATTCAGAGGAATAAATGAAATAAAGTTAATTTAAAATCTGGCTAAGATAATTAACTTATTTATAAAGGATCTCTTGTAGAATCTGGCTATTGCTGGTCAAGCTAGGAATCTGGCATGTCTCAGAATTTTCAGTAGTCTGCATTCCTAATTTGTGGTCATTACTCATTTAACCCTGAAACTCAAAAGATCAGTTCCCTTTAACAGATTTGCCACTTCAAATCCCTTGGTGTTCAAATATGTTGCATTTTTTTTCCCTCATGGAATGTTTGAAGTCCCCTTTAAAAATAATGCCTTGAGGATATTTTTTCCTTAATACTATTTAGAAGAAAGTTGAAAGCATTTAGCTATTGAAGTGTGCAGGGTTCCAAAAAAGGAATAGTCGTCCCTGCCCATGAGCAAACTATCTCGAAATTCACTATTCCAGAATTCTGGTGCTTTTACCAGCAGTGAAATTTAAACCTAAAAAAGGACTTTTGTTGCATCAGTTCCAATGCAGTTTATCAGAGTACTGGGGGATGGTGGAAAATGGCTACATCATTCTGCAACAGAAAGGGTGAAAAGGTTGTTTAAAAAAGTTAGTTTCAATTCTGTATGCCAGGGCAACCAAATCTTGTTGCACTAAAGACAACTAATAATAAGGATACTACAGATTTAGTTTCTTTATTTCCTTCTTTGCAGGGAGAAATAAAGAGGTTCTTTTAGGGTTTTTTTTCCTCCTGTTTTGTTTGATGTAGTTCTTAGCAGTCCAAAAATTACCTTAGGTGATTCTCTGCAAGGACTTGATAAGTGAGAACAGACTAGATAAAACAAAATATCTGATATTAATGTATTTTTCCCCCACACAGAGAAAAAGATATAGAAAATACTGTTGTCTGTAAAGACAGAAATGGATTCCCGAAGTCAACCTTGATTAAGACAGGAATGTTTTTGTTCTACTCAAGCTCTCCACTTGTGGTTGCAGCACTGGAACTCATTCTGAAGTTAGTCAAGAAAAATTACATTCACTCTTCCTAATTTTGTGGCTAAATGGGAAGAAAGATCTGAGTTTTCATATAGTAAAGCAGGCACACAAAAGGGAGAAGGCTGAGAACTATTATTCAAATGTTATTAAGGTTTCTCTGCTTGTGCTAATGGTGTCTGGTGTATGTTCCTACTGTGAAATGCAATTGTTTAGTTTATTTTAATGCTTGTATGCTTTTCCTTAGCATGGCCCAATTTTTGCTGGCTGTATACAAGCACACAAGGTCTACCCAAAGATCCTGGACAACAGAATGTGTGAGCTTTCCTGCAGAATGCCTCAACTTTGACAAAAGAAAAAGTGGAGATAGGACAAAAATATTAATTTCCATAATTTTTAATATGCTTTCACTTTCCTCATGTCAATGACACTTACATGAGTCTAAACAACAAAGTTTCAGCATAAAGGGGAAAACAGACAGCAAGGTATATGAGCTGATTTTATGAAAAATACGACTGCAAATTTCAGAAAAGTTTCTGCAAGTGAATAGTAATGCCTCTACATCCAGATGATGAGAAGGAATGATCATAAGAGAGGAGGCACAGTTCTTCTGGCATGTCTGCCAAGATCCAATATCAGTAGTAATGACTGTTCTTGGTGTTAATTTGAACAGTTTTAAATACCCCTCACATGGTCCTGATAAAGAAAGTAGCTGGCATTGAAACCACAAACCCCAAGCGCCACAGTGGCTTTACAGAGACTTGGGCTGCAGAAGGCTGGGGCACACCACGACAGCCCTTCCCGAGGAGCAGCCATGTGTACTGTCATTACTAGAAAAAGTCCACCCATACAAGGGATGAGATTTCTCTTTGAAGAAAAAACTTTTATCCACTTGGAGATGGATGGTCTTTGCAAGCTGTGACCTTCTCTGTGACAGCTACAAATGGACTACTATTTACGATTTTTTTCTATAATCCACTTAATGCAGCAAGCTAGATTATAGATAACAATTTATTTGTAAAAATCATAATAAACCACCATTGTTTTAAATGCTAAACGTGGATAAATGGGGAGGAAAAACTGATCAGACAAGATTCGTGTTCTTGAATCTACACCAAAGAATTATGGCAGTCTCTTGTTTTATCTGCATTGGAATCAATTTAGTAATTTTTAATTCACTGATTTTCTGTTGTTTGCTTAACATTTATTAATTGATTGTCATTCTCATCCAATTAATTCAGAAGTTGGCAAGTTTAACATGCAGAGATTAATTTTATTTTACTAACCCTCCACTTAGAATACTTTTTTTTTGAAAAACAGGTTACCAAGATATTACCTCCACATCAATCATATTTATAAATGAAATACAGTAGGGGTGTTGCATGCCATCTGTCAATCCACACTGAACCTTTCCTCATAACTGGCTAAGTTTTTCTATGTAATTCGATAAAATGACCAGAAAAAATTAGGACAGCTCTGTCTTTCACACACGGCAGCCCTAACCAAGTCAGTTTGAACACCAAGGACTTCTCTCTGCAAGACTGGGAATCTCTCATTTAAGAGTGTGAATCTTAGGTCATATGGAAATAAATGGTATGCGTGCCCCATCGTCCAGTGGTCACAGGATCTGCACCTTTACAACAACCTACAGGTTGCTCGGCTGTCAAGTGTTTCTCATCTGGAATGAGAGCCATTCATTTGCCCTTCATGTCACACGCATTTACAACGGCTGAAATGTTTATTCAGGAGGGGAGTAGAGATAATGAGCAAGGGTTCTTTGCTCTTAGTTACCAGGGGCTATTCACAAGACTTCAGACTCACTCACTGTGTTCCTCATTGCAACACAAAACAGCAGAGTGAAAGGAAAAATAGCATTCCCTACTCTCATTATTTTATTACGGCTTTCACCATATTTGGTGCTTAACTGGAAACCCCAATTTCTGTGTCTTTTTTTGCTCTGTCACTTCAACTGCTGCTGTAAAGTGGACAAATTGACAAAATAGACTTTTTTATAGAGAGAGGCAAAGAATATGTCTTGGACAAAAAATAACTTTGTGGCCTATATAAGGCTAGAATGGACTCAAGCATTTTGATCTCAAAATGAGGATTTAATATCTCTCACAGACAACACAAAGGTTCAGAAAAATATGCAGTTAGGTTCAAGCAGACACATAGAATAAATTCAGCACTCAATGCAGACTGTAAGATACATGAGCGTGCAAGCTGTGATGCATGGAAGTGCTGCAGGGCTTGTAGGAACCCAACCCAGACATTTATTTATTTTTGCACAGAAAATAAAACATGACCTTTCTTGTCTCTCCTGTAATGCTGGTAAGAAAGCTCTGTAGGGGAAAACTAGTCTTTTCTGCATTTGAACTGAAATCTGATGTCAGCTCTTCGTGTAACAACTGAGGGTAGAACATATATGCAAATTCATATATGCTTTAATCGCATGCACAGCCCACTGATTTAGTGGGACTAGATCTATGGTCTATTTGCAAAAGAAGACTTTGAATGATCTAAAAGACTGTGAGAAATGTATGCAATATTTAACAAATCAAGATCAGTGGGTTTCCTAAATAAAACAAACGTGAATATCTTAGAACTGCATCTTTTAGATGGATTTTAAAACTTTCCTATGGAAATTTTTACCAAGCACATTAATTCTCTGGTAAAATCTATGGGATCATTAATATCTTGTTAACCTGGCAGAACTTTTCAGTAAAGAAAGGGAAATAGGTTAGAAAAATACACAAATTTAGAAGATTTTTGTATACTTTGACCAGGTGAGTCATTAGTAGCTCACTGCACATCCATCTACACCCCTGTGAAATTCAGTGGTGCCTGGTATTGCTTAGACCATGTAAAACAGCTCAGGATTTTGCTTATTACCCTGTTTAAGTCACTTCTCTTATAATTTTTCCACTTTCATCTACTTATTCTGAGCACCTTACTTAAATCTCAGGTGAAATCCCCAGGACACTGCATACAAACATGTATTTTGGATAATTGACTGTCTGGTTTAACTCCTAAATTTAAAGCAAGACAGGGCTATGGCACTGTCTATTTTGTTGGATACATTTTCTGGCTTTGTGGGGTATTCACTGCATGATTTGATAAAAACTGAGGCTAAATGAACTCTACGATTTGTATTCCTACAGCCAAAAGTTTATTGGCTTGGTTTTTTTTCCTTGGCTCTGTCTGTAAGGTTCATTACTTACAGTTACTGCAGAATCAATTTGAAATGGCCAAAATCAGTGATGGAATTTATAGCACAATAAACGTACTGCCATACAAGTGCTGCTACACATGAAAGGGCTTCAGAATATTTTCAGCAATCCTGCTACACAGCAGAGTGTTCTGTTTTTATCAATTTAACAGAATCACCACAGGTATATTCTAAGAGGTGTAATCCTGACAGCTACACAGCAGATTTTCTCTGAGGCAGATATTTTTACGGGAAAACAATATTATTGATAAAATCTTAGCATATCAGAACACAAAAAGGAAACTGCACACATCTTTCTCTTTCTCCCCATCAGGCATTTGTAGTTCCATTTCACTCACAGAAAAAACTGCCCTGAACCAGAAGCAGTTTATGAAGGAAGCATTTTCACTCTCCTTGAGATATATATTAATTAATTATCAGCACTGTGGCATGTGGAAAATGTGGAGGGCATTTGAAGCTAAAATATAAAGTATAGCATCAGCAGTTGCCTGTTTATAAAGTCTATAAAGATTTACATTTCTACTTAGTACATTTTTCTTTCCAAGTGTCTCTATTATAGACATCTCATATTTTACATCATTTTGAAGCACAGAAAGTTTTAACTTTAGAATGATGCATTGTGAAAGAAAGACAGAAAAGACAGATGGCAGGCTGTCCTCCCCAAAACTCAATTTCATAATATGCATGTGATTGCTAATAGGCAGGCACTAAAAAACAATTTTCCTTGACGGAGAAGAGCTGATAAATTGTCAACATAAACTTTGTCGGTGGATGCTCCAGTGATCTAAAGCTCTTCTGTGAGCTTTGTACCATCAAAGTCTGCATCTTCCAACCATATAAAAATTTATGAATGCATATGACTATAAAGTGACTGAAAACAACCCATAATGCATGTTTGTGTGTTGGGAATCAGCTCCTTGCTTCTTCAGGTAAGGCAGTGTCCAGCGCCCCATTCCTAACCCTGGGCACTGTGGGAGATCCAGGTTGGACCCAGAGATGCCCTGTGAGCTAAGTGAAACAGGGCTCTGCATTTAGGTGTCTCCTAAGCACAGTGCTACGTCTGGTGGTGCACTGACTGAACCAATATAGTCTTTGTAACAATGCAACAATGCAAAAGATCACAAGAACTGAAAGCAGCTGATATTTTTAGGAAAAAATTATGTATTTCTGAGCACTTGAGCAAGGAAAAATTAATGAAAAATCTAATGAGATAACAATTTCCAAGAAGAGAAATATTTATCTAATGCCACAGACCTTCCAAAATATGTCAAAAGTGAAAGGGGCCACTGAGTTCACATGAAATAGAATTTAGCATTCTGCTCATGCACAACAAATTCTTGGGGTAAATGTCCAAACTATTTGTGCACAGAATGGGACTTGTTTACATTGGAAGTGCAGACTTCATTTCAGATTTCAATACATCACTGTAACTGGTATCTACTAATTTTTATTTTTAAAAGGCTTATAACCATTAAATATTTTCATGCCTCTAAGAATTCAGATCTTATTTCTGAGAATAACTGAGAAGCAGGAACTCAACAGCAGATGAGCTGTGACTGTTATGTTATCAACATATTTGCCTGGAACAAAGTAATGTGATGATCCCACCACGTATTTAATTGCAAAAATTCCTCAAGTTTGATTGTGAAAAGACCGAAACATTTTGATCAGGTTTTTCTTGCTATATAGAGGAGACTTGCACTACTTGCAAGTATGTGACCAACTCTGTAAAATGCAGCCATGGGAAGAATACATATTTCTTGAACTTTCTTTTGATGGGAGTGACACTCAGTTTTGAAGGCACCAGCCTTGCATCCTATTCCCTTAATTTTATGCAGTCTATATTACTCTCTAAATGTCCCCTAAAACAAGCAAGCAAACAAACAAATCAGTAGAAAAGGAATGGATCCCAAGCTTTGGAAATATGGTCAAATATTAGTAAGGTACACTCTGTTCCATGTATATTTGGATAGAGTCACTGATGCACTATATTTTTTGGTTTAAGATGGAAAAACATACAAAGACTGGAATTATAACTGAATACATCTTTAAAAGAAAGGGGAATGGGAGGGTCTAATGTGCTATCAGAAATAAAAGTGAAAAACATTGTTTACCACTGATGAAACAGACCTTGTCTGTGTCCTTTTAATAGCAAGCAATTCGCACAGCAATGAGCACTAGAAGTTCAGAGAGAAGAATATACTTAACCATAAAAGGTGAAATAAAACTTGTAACTCTCCTCAGGGTAACCTCTTCAGAGCTCAGACCTCTTTATGCAATTAATATGAATTTTCGGTAAAGACTCCAACATGAAGTTTGTAAGAAAATTACCACTTCTTGTAGTACACTTAGTGTTTTCATTTGTTTGGGGTATTTTTTTATGAATTTTAAGTAGTGGAGAAAATTAAGGTAATTGTGCTCTCCAGGCTTATTTTCAGACACTGATAATTTTCCTTTAAGCAGGCACAAAATTCTTGATTCTAAGGAGGAACAGACAAAAAACGTAGCAGTAACAATTAAAATTTCTTATTTCATACTGATGCATTAAGGTATATAAGCTTCAGGGTCAGTATAAGCCTTGCTCAGCTTTCTTTAAAAGCGTTGGGAGTAATAAAGACTTCCATTTTATCTTCAGTGAAATAATACTGCTGAAATACCACCTCATTTTTGATGTCAGCAGTGATTTCTTTTTACCTCCATGATGTCAAATGGGAATTATTATTACTAGAATGACAGCTTCCTAATGATGCTGTAAAAAGGAGAAACTGAAACTCTTTCCACTAAACATCTATATTCTGCTTTCTCCATAGGGTAAAGCAGATGGGCTCAACCACACACCATTCTTCAGACAAATCAAGGGGCATGCTCAAACATTTAGAAACAGAAGCAACTTAAACATCTAGAAACAGAGGCATAACGGCTTACTTTGTTATATAGTGATGAATATGCACTCTGAAGAGCAGAGAAAAAGGACATTTAGCAACTCTCTCTGGGAAACATGCCCTGAAACACTCATGATCAATTTTCTGTTCTAGATGGTAAAACCAGGAAGGTGTCCAGATCACTATCCAGGTGTCATTGCCCCAGGTAAAGTCAGGGAATAAAAGCCTCATGTGATGGCTCCTGCTCAACCATTGGCTTCATGTATGGCGCACTGGGGGTGGACATATCTGAAATGCTCTGTGCCTTTTTTCCCTCCTACTTTGTCAAATGAGTAAATACAGAAGAATGTTGCTTCATTTGACACCAAAATATATTAATAAGTTTGGCTTTTGAGTAAATGATGGGCTTGAACCTTATGCAAACACCTATTCATGCAGAAAGTGAATAGCAGAGGCAAACCAGTGCTACCTGCATCAGCAAAGGGAGTATTTTGATTTTCGAATACTTACACTTTGATCAAATATAAATAATGATTCCCTACCGATTTTACATTTACTTATTACACGTATTGCTTCAAAGTAGTTAGTAAAGTCTTTAGGGTGGAGACTTATCTTCTAGGGTGGAGGTGAAAAAAATATTAATTAAACTGGAGAAAAAAGGTCTCCATATAAGTTGGGGGTTTTCTTAATATAAGAACAGCAAAGCTTGCAAGGAGCCAAGCCATCTGCCAGATGAGGAGATGGATGCTACCAGCCCCGCTCTTCTCCCACAGAAAGGCGGCAGGAACAGCAGCCCCGGGAAGCTCCACTGGGCTAAACCCAAGGGGCAGGAAAATGTGTTTTTCCACTGGTACACTGCTTTGTTTTCTTTCTGAGGAGAAGAGTTTTGGAGCAGCTCCTCTACAGTCAGTGGTAGGTCAGTTGAGAGCAGGAGTTAATGTTTTTCTGTTTGTTTTGTTTTTATTTTTTTTAATTGCTGTTTGTTTTTTGTTTTGATGAAAGTTCTGCTAAACTTCACACTATCAGGTCTGAGTACTTTTTTCTTCGGCATCTCATTTTCTCTATTCAGGGCAACCATCAAAACAAAGGAAGTACCAGCTTGAGAAAATGAAGTGTGATGCACTGGAACACAGGGATGGTTTGACAATATTCACATGCTAGGGAGAAAGGCTGAGGCTGAAGTACAGCATGTAATCACAGTTGGCTCTGATACAAACAGCCATTGTTATCTTTGGCAACTTACTTGATATCTTGGTATATTAGCACTTTCCAGACTCAGACAAGTGTTGCAAAAGTACATTCATTAATATAAATGACTTTACAAGCAACAGGAAAAAAGCCAAGAACACATAATGCTTTGCACAGATAAGAACTGCACATAAAGGTGAAAGTTTGAAAAATGTGGAAATCGATGTATTAGCCTATTGTTTTTTCTCAGCATACTTTTGACAAAAGCTGTGAACTGCTGCAAGTGGTAGAGGTAAAAAAGCTAATAGTGTCTGCATTTGCACATCTAAAACAATCTTTAAATTAAGAAAAGGAGGTGGGCCAAAATATCTACTGGCAGCAGTAACAAAATTGAAGCAGAAATGTGGGCAGCAGCATCTCTCTGTCCTAAAGCAAATTCTGGCTTTGTGTGTTTTTCTTTGCTCCTAAGACAGGCATGTTCCCAGTCATTAACAGTAAACAGTGGTAAACAACAGTAATGAATAACTTAAGAAAATACTGTGGACTGAAGGCCTCTCTTTCCCAGTAGGCATTCCAGTCTGGAAGCACAATACTGTTCTCCCAAGGTGTAATAAGAGGTATTTTCTGGTTCCCTCTCTGCTGAGATCTCATTGCTCTCATCCTACTCACTGAGCTCTGCTATTAACACCGCAATGGGTCTCACACTGCACTACGAGTTCACACATCTAGATAATTAGTGCTACTAATGAAAGTGTATCAAACATTTTCTGTTTGTATGACTCAGTAGCACTTGGTTCTTGAAAGAATACCAGATTTGAGAACTGCTCTCTGTCCATTTTGAATGTTTTATTATGTATCAGAGTAAATTTGTTCTCATAGTTTTTTTCACTGTTATACCCATTGACTTTTAAAAGAGGAGGCTTCAGAATTATACTGCCTAAAAACCAGAATCAAAGGCAATTACTGCTAATTTGGTGATAATATTATCTTTTTATATCCCTTATACTTTGATAATAGAATTTATGAAAATAAAAATCTCCCAGAAAGCAATCTGTGCTAACTCAATTTTATGTTTTCTTTCCTTCCAGAACCCAGAATTGATTTCCCTTTTACTCAGTTTGGAGCAAACCACAACTCTGAGGCCATCTGAACATTTAAGACAATATTTGGGGAGAAACACATCCTGATACAGGTGTCAGGAATACTACAGCTGCAGTCATTGTAAGGAATGATCAAAGTTTGAATCTTTCTTGTAAAGAAGACTGCTATTAAAAAGGCCTTTTATATAACACTAACTGGTTAATTTCAACAGTGCTACTGCAATAATGAATGCCTAACAAATATTCATTTTTCCAGATGGTAGAACAGTGTTATAAATCCCACTTAAAAGATGTTCAGCCCTGAATTTTTTTTTTTTTGAGAAGGTGGAATTCATAGCTACTGAACACTTAAAAAAATTGGTTAATGCATTTAGATGCTGAGTGTGAACCAAGCTTTTCCAGGCAGCTCTCCTAATAGAATCTCACAGTTCTGTATCAAGGTATAAAATGAACCCCAGTCTTCTTAATCCGGTTGCAGACCATTATTTCTTGAACCATATCTTTATATCTACAAGCAGATACTTCATAAGATTCAGACTGGCCCATTAGTATTTTGTTCTTTTTCAAGTAATGCTGCATCTTTACTAGCTAAGAGACTTCCTTTTGACAAAAGGTCATCGATTTACATGGGTGAATTCTCGATCAGTTCTTTCTCACTGACAAATTACCTTTAAGTCTTCCCAGTGCTGAAAAGTCTGGGGAATGCATGTGCTGACATTTAGAAAGCTCTTCACATAATGCTTCCTGATGTTGGTTTCTTATTCCTTCTTCACTCAATTAAAGAGGTGTGGTAGTAACCATGTGATAAAATACTAAATTCTGCAGTTTTCTTTCTTCCTACAGAGAAAGGTCAGGACACCTTTCTGGGACAGAGTAAAATACTGACAGAAAAGATTTCAAGGGGGAAAAATATTAGAAGAGGAGGAAAAAAATTAGACTAAGCTGTGAAGAGGGATATGTGAATTACCTCATTTGGAGGAGGGAATGAAATCGGTCTCTAGCACAGGCCACATCTGAAAAATGTACTAATCATTAGACTATAAGGCAAAAAACTCCTGCATTCTCTTTTGTCCTCCATCCTATCCCCCTGAAGTGGAAGGTGGTTTTCTGCAATGATATATTGTGTCCTTAAAGTGATTCTGGAACAGGTACCTCTTGTTTCTGAATTCCAGGTGATTCTTTCACTTAGATGAGAAACAATCATTTCACTTTTGGATTGAACCAAGAGAACAGTATCACAAGGTGAGCCCAATGTAATTTTGTCTTTCTAGCACAGTTTTTGACTCTCTTGCCCTCTTGGATTAATGAATCTAAATTCTGCCAAAACCTGCACTTCAAGTGCTCAGCTAAGATCTGCAAATCTTGCCCAACTCCTCAAGTTCTTCTTTAAAAAAAAATTACATAGTGAATAAAGGCAGGAATAGCATGAAAAAGACTCATAGTAGAAATGTGACAGGCATAAAATTTGAACAAAAAATTAGATTTCCATCTTCAAAACTGTCATTCAAAGAATGCTGACTTTATGATTTTAAATACCAAATGTGAGAGTACAGTCTCAGAGAATGTTTAAATGAGTTTGTAGAAAGTTACCATTGCACAAAAAAAGAGATGAATTAATGAGGACTACAAGACTAATTTGTGAAAACACTTTTCTGGAGTGTTTCTTTTAAGTATTATTTAAAATATTTTGATATACCTCATACAACTCATGTAGCTAGCCAAACTTGCATCCTCCATTACTGAACTGCAGAAATTAGATGTGCAACAAACCATCCAAATTTCTAAACCAAACTTACCAGATCAATTTTTCTTTTTATATATAGCAATTTACTTATTTTTATGCAGTATGTCCACTGGAAGGGACAGCCTGAAGGTTTTCTAGGATGTCCTTAACTCTGCTGCTGGGTCTTCAAGACGTTTAATTCCCAGCTTCATGGGAGGTGGAGAGGCAAAAGATGTTGGCTATACCTAATTCATAGATTGCCACAGTGACAGTAAAAGTACAAGGCAATCTCCTAGTGTTCGCTTATCCACCTCTGTAATAGCTTATAATGAGAGTGCTCTTCCATCAAACAGTGGAGGAGCATGTATGGACACATACTAGCACCTCTGATGAGTTGATGTGCTGGAAACAGCTGGCAGCTACTGACTCTGATGATGTTTGATGCTTTGACTCCTTCTTGATCCCATGAGTCAAGCTTTGTTCAAGAGAACAGTACCAGGTCACAAAAGTTTGAACAAAGAAAATTCTAGCACAATCTGACAGGCAAGTAAACATGGCAAAACAATAACAGGATACTGCAGAGGAGTAGAAAATGTATCCGAAAATGGACCTGAAAGAGTAGAAAACGGACCCGAACAAAGTAATTTTGAATTAAAATTAGCTTTGACATATGACTAAGTAACTCAGAGAGTAGAAAAATTGAAGTTGGGATAACTTTTAAGTGGACAGAACTGTGACCCTCAAAGGGAGGAAAACAAATGGAAAAGGAGGTAAAATGAAGATAAAATCAAAATTAAATACCAAACCATCTTTCACTGGTGAAAAAAAGGAAGATGTGACACATTTTCAGAGGAAAACAAACAGTAAGTCTCTCCAGCATGTATCTCAGACAACAACTGCAAAGGTAATACATTCTGAGTTTCGCAGTGAATGAAATTATAATTTTTTTCTTTTTGTTTTCCCCGTGTTTTATCAGTTAACTGACTTTTATTTCACTGTTTTAAAAGATTTTAAATTTATTAACTGAAAAATTAATAACTCTCTAGTACTGTGTGTGAACCCTTTTCCTACAAGCCTCTGAGCCTAAGAACATTAAGAATGGGAGATTCTAATTCAAGGAGAGTGCTGGGGAACAATGAATGGGAAAGAGAGAGGAAGGATTAATCATGTAATCACTTTTCCACTTACACTTTTAAGGTAACATAATTCATGGAAAAAGGCCATTACCTCCATCTTTAAGTATAATTCAGAACTAGTTATATCAGTCCAGGAAGGAACTATAAACAGGGTTCATCTCATGTCAAAATTGTCTAGAACAGGGTTTCTTTGAAGCATACCTATGTGTACATTTACCAGTCTGATTTTTGTTTCAACATTTCTTTTGATAGAAAATTAGTTTTGACTAGATCAACCTGAATGATTAATCAATTTCATTCTTGGACTGTTTTCACTTTTATGTGATTTTCCTAAGGCAGGGACCACTCATTCTGAAAATTGACTAAGCACCTTGTGGACCACCTCAATCATTTGCTGTCTCCAGGAAACATTCACCAGCAGTCCTCAAAGCAAGGAAAAATGATAATGTGGTTCTGAGCTCAGGAGGAGTCTGGATCAAGACACAACTACTTTACAAAGATGAAAAAATTTTGTCACTGTTGGAGGACTGAATCCACAGGGAGCTGAATACCTTTAACAGAGTTAAAATCTGACTCAGAACACAGTTCCTAGCAAACGGCTCCCAATGAATGGTTTTATGCTGATTCAGGGGGGTTACCCCTGAATCCCCTTACAAGAGCTCAAGGGAAGGTGTTAGCCAAGAGCCCTTGCATTCTACAGATGGAAAATGCAGTGCTCTGTTATATTCTGAAGGTGTGAGACAGTGGCTCCTTAGACAGCCTGCCCCACCAGGATTTCCTGCAGGAACCCTGCTGCCCATGATCCCAGCTGGCACAGGGTTTCCTGAGTAAGTGCTGAAGTACTTCCAAGGACCTCTGATGCAGAATTTAGCCAGCTTTTCCCACGATCTTTGTTAATATTATGCAGCTATTATTCCCTGCTGACAATTTCTTATAGATGTACATCCATAAGCCTCACGGATCTTTCTTAGTTTTCATAAAATACATACCTTAATGAACTCAAGAGACCTTAAGTTTGTTCTAGTACTGGACTTTTAGAAATCAATGACTAAGATTCTTAAAAGTGACATTCACAAAAGCAGTTGAGTTTTATTATGCCTGTCTGATACACCAGCTGACAAGAACGTTTAAACAAGGCAGTTCTTACAACTCAGTTAAAAGGATATTCACTTGATCCAACCCTTCTAAAATGAATGCATTATTTTTCTGGGGCTCACTGTGGCCATGGATAATGATCCTTCCATAAAACACAGAGTGCCAATAACTGTGCTTTTGAAAAACTGTCAGAGTGCAATTCATATTGCTGGACACAGCTGAATTCAGCCAAATACTGCCAGTTACAAAATTCTTAAAAACATCAAAAAGCAAAAGAACCACGCATCTATTTTTACACCTGCCTAGGGCTTGTACACTGTTTATGCAATTTTACTCAAGCTGACTTGCCTCATGAAAAATTTTGGAAAAACCCGTATGTTTTATTTACAGGCAGTTTCATTGACTATCATACCTTTTCTTTTTATCCATTAATTGTGTTCAGGAAAAACTGGTTAAAAAATGATATCCAATCTTTCAAAACTAATTTTGCTGTACTTGTGACATCTCAGTTATGGCTTTACTTCCATGAGGCATTTACTGTTCTAAGAGAAATTAAATGGTATTTATATGATAGATATTATCATGTATTTGAGTCAAGGGTCTACTGCGAATTTCAAAAGTTGTATTGTAATGAGTAAAAACCCCACCTTGTGAAGTCAGCCTATATGTCCTATTCTGATGTTGGACTAATATTAGATTTTCAGGCGTCCAAGAGAGAGAATGATAGAGTCACTCATATGTCTTTCTTTTGTTCCTATCCACATCTGGCAAAAAATGTGAGACTGCAAAATCCACACACAAATTTCCTATGTTTACCCATTATTACTGCATCAAAAATATCCAGCAAAGCAAGTTCTCTATCAGTCTAACTTTGGCCTAGCCTGGGTGGACCATGCCTAATCATGAGAATTAGTTTAACTTAAATGACCTGAAAAAGCAGTGTGGTGCTGTTCACATTCTGGGGCGAAGTGAGAGACCTGACAGGCTTGAAAGTTGGGCCTGCGTGGGCCTCTTGAAGTTCAACAAGGACAAAAGCAAGGTCCTTGGGTCAGGGCAATCCCAAGCACAAATACCAGCTGGGAGGGGAATGGATTAACAGCAGCTCTGAGGAGAAGGACTTTGGGATGCAGGGGCATGAGGGGCTGGACATGACCTGGCAAGGTGCACTGGCAGCCCAGAGAGCCAATTGTGTCCTGGGCTGCATCCAAAGAAGTGTGGCCGGCAGGGCAAGGGAAGTGACTCTCCCCCTCTATTTCTTTCTGGTGAGATCTTCACCTGGAGTGCTCTGGGGTCCCCAACACAGCAAGGGCATAGACCAGAGCAGGGCAATGAAGATGTTTAGAGGGATGGAATATCTTTCCTATGAGGTTGATAGAAAGGCTGAAAGAACTGGGCTTGTTCAGCCTGGAGAAGAGAAGGCTTCAGGGTGAATTTATAGCAGTCTTCCCAAACCTAAATGGAGCCTACAGAAAAGCTGGAGAGGGACTTTTTAAAAGCACGTAGTGATAGGACAAGTGGGAATGACTTTAAACTGGAAGATGGTAGGTTTAGAGTAGATATGAGGAAGAAATACTTTGAGGCAGATGAGACACTGGAACAGATTGTCCAGAGAAGTGGTGGATATCCCATCCCTGGAATTGTTCAGGGCCAGGTTGATGGGGCCTTGAACGACCTGGTCTAGTGGAAGGTGTCCCTGCTCATGCCAGGTAGGTTGGAACTAGATGATCTTTAAGACCCCTTTCAACCCACACCATTCTATGACTCCATGATCTGCCAATTAATTAATTAATTAATTCATTCATTCATTCATTCATTCTCCTTCTTCCTCCTAAGACACTTTGGTCTTGATACCTCCCCAGACTTGTATGCATGAACAAGTACTCAGTGCACTCTTCCAAGTGTTGACAATTAAACAGCACACAGATCAAAACTTGTGGTGCCTTAAGAAACCACTGCTTTGGACTTAAAACTTCTACTAAAAACTGCTTTAGTTATCCTGACCCAGAAACCATCCAAGAGAAGGATTCCTAGTCACTTGCTTGCAAAGAAGACATTTCTGCTAGATTTTTACTTCTCCACTAGCTACCAAAATGCTGTATTTTCAGAGAATTTTTTGGGAAAATTGAGCTGGGGAATTTTACTTTAAAGCTTCTCCAAATCTTCCTCTAAAAACTGAAACAAAATGGTTGTGAAAGCTTTTAAATGAACATTGACAAGCAACTTCTTTAAATACCCGCACATTCTCAGACTTACTTTCTTGCACCACTCTTTTATCTTGTACAAAACTTAATGGATGACATATTTCATTCCACAAGTTGACAATGTTAAAAATGTGCTATTCCTTCTAGTTTTAGTATACTGCAAAGCCAGTGATAGCTACAGGCATTATGAGCGATATATGACTGAAGAAAAATGAGATTACTGCTGATAAGGAACAAAAGACTTTAATATCTTAAAAGAGTCTGAAATCCAGCAAATATGATCCCCAGCAGCAGATGCCCCTCAGACAACGAAAGAAAAATGGTGGAAAAGTACTCGTTGTGGCTTGTTGTTTCCTACAGCTGGAACGACAGAGAAATGAAATAGCATACTGCCTGCATGAAGAAATCCTACCTCTCTCGGAAAAACACAACCCAAATATGATGAACAGTCTAACAAAATGAGCAGTAATTTTCCACTGTGGGAAAAGTGATGTTACTCTGACTCACCTTCTTTGGTAAAAGATACTTTTACTTTGGAAGTGTTGCTTTTTTGAAGGCTATCATGCTGTTATCATCAATGTTTATCACAATAACGATCAGTTTAATGGAGGTGTAGTACAAAAGCCAAATCTCAGGCTGGAAATATGTATTAATGATTCTTTAACAAAAAGAGTGAGACCTATGTAAATGTGAAATAGCTCCTTTTTCTGTCTATTAAGGCGTTCCTGGAACATGAATGAACATAATTTCAATATGTCAATATTTCATGCTGCAGTGCAACCCTTACCTTGTATCCTGATGATTTGATGTGCACTCCTCGCTTGGTCAGGGTAGATTTCATTCGGATGAAAAAAGAGCGCTCTAGAGTGTTGTCAGTGGTTAGTAAACTGGGGTTTGTAGATTCCACTAAGGAATAGAAAAAATACATACACACATAATTTAGATTTTATACATCCCCTCTAAGCTACTTTTCAGGTGCAATCCTTGAACTCACTACAAATAAATGACTGATGGATGCTAAGAGTGTTGTAATCAATTTACCTCATTTAGAAAATGTTTATTTAGCAAAAAAAAAAAAATTACAAAAATATACATATACTCAGTATGTCTCATTTTCAAGTTATTTTTCCCATAGAATTTTTAACAGAGATTTGTCTCATTAACTCTTTCTTGCACAATTTAGTTATGACTGGAGTTGGAGGGTATGTCACTAGAGTGTATGACATTGTTTTAAAAACTCTTCTTCACTGTTTTGTAAAAGGCAAAGTCTCACTGAGATAGCAGTTCTCTCCTGAAATAGGCTGCAAATTCTGCAGACTTTTATTCCCTAGTCTCCACTCCTCAACTGCAATGATACCTAGGGTGAGTCACTGCTGGATTTGTGTGCCTTGGTTTCTGCATTACTGGGGGGAAATTAGGGCCTTTATTATCAATAAAGAAATAAACAACCTGAAGGCAAAAATTCTCAAGTAAATGACACATATTATTGTCATCATATCAATTTTTGGTGATTAGTCATTAATAAAATATCTTTTTAGTCCATCTGAAGGGATATTACTTGCTCATAACTAAGTATACCTCTCACCTGTGCTTCTCACTCCCTTATCTGCAACCACCTAAAACACTTAAGACTCTAGAACAAACCATGATAAAATAGCATCAGCACTGAGGTATTCTGTATACAATCTCTATGATTGCTATTTTTTAGCCCTGATAAACAACTTATCCCCAAAATGCTGTTAAACGGAAAATTCTGGAACAGCTTAAAATAAACAAGCATTATTAGAGATAAATGAAATTTGAATTTCAGTGAGGAATTAACAAGGAAAAAAAAATATTTTGAAATTATACTTCTATTGTTTAGGAGAACCATACAAACAACTAGTAGAAAGTATTTAAGTATTCAAAATGCATTTGTTATGCAGCCAACAGAAATGCAAAATCTTGTTTGTAAGCTAAGGATTATATTGAATTGTCCTTGATTTAATGTGGTCAACTTTTCTTGTGTTTGTGACATTTCAGCTCTATTGTGATAACTGACAACAGTGCCCCTTTCTTTAGTGTGTCTCTTAAGATTTTTTTGTTTTGGAGAGCATGAATTCGATGTCATTTTAAATGTACAGCTCTTTATCACTCGAGGGAAAAGCAGAGCCATGTTATATTTAGTACTTTCATTTCTTCTGATTAAATATGAATTACTATGAAATTTTTCTCATCATCTAACACACCATAATACGCCAACAGCTTTTTAATACACTATATAAGCACAAACTTCTGCTCTAAGAGTTTAATTTGCCCCTCTAATCCAATCACATCAACCTTATTTCTCTTATCAGAGATTCCCATTTTGAATTAAATGAGCTCATTAGTTTTAATCAAAAGCAGAGAGATCAAAACTTAAACGTAAATGCTTTAGATCAGAACTGTCAGTCAGCCGTGCAGTTCTATTTTACTAAAACACAAGATCAGAGACCCTTAGAACCAATTTTTTCTCGTAAGGGATGCCAAGAGCTTGAGGATGCTATATCCTTTTTTTTTCCTCCCAAGGACAGATTATACATTTAAGGTTAGACTTAATTTAGAGTATTTTTTTTCATCCTGGTGGAAATGGGAAAGTATGCCATTCTGCTGTTGTCTCTTTCACATTTATTGGTGCGGGTCCTTGGAGACCTGAACAAATGTGAAGCCATCACAATCCATGCAACAAACCTGTCTTCAAAAAATTCAGCTCTGCTCAGCAATATCACATAAGAAATAAAACTGTGAAGGGAAAGATATGTTTCAGGGTATGGGACAGTGAAACCCTGAAACAGCAGCCAAAGTCACCCGGATAGCAGCAGTACTGGTAGGATGAGGATCATAATTAATTATTATTTTTATTGTACAGTACAGTGCAATAGTTAAGGAGTATATTAAGAAACCACAGCATGGGTGCTTCCTGCTGTGTGAAGAAATGCTAAAATCAGCTTAACAAGTGTAGTTGTAGTAGTCCAGCACATTATGCTCTAGCTCAGGCAATAAGTACAATATGTCCTCCTGTGTTCTAATGGTAATTACCTAAACATACAGAAGTAATGTTAATTAAACACACAATATCTTATGCTCGAAAAAAGATCAGGCTGTAATACATATGTACCATTCCCAAAAAAATGAAATTAAAATTTCTCTTCATACACAGTGAAATGAAAGAAAGGATAACACCTGACATACAGTAAAGTGTACTTGGCTTTGACATTTTTTGGGCTCATTTAATCATATATCATAAGAGTAACATCATTTTGCTGTTATTATACTATGTACAAACCTATACATCTCTGTTAGTGAATGTTATAAAATGCACATAATTTATCCAATAGACTGGAACAGTGTTTGTCATATAAATATGTATTCTGAAGTGTTTGATTTCCTTTAACAAAAAGTACCTGAGAGTGTATGTGTGAGATGGGATTAGTTACCTAAAAGTCCCAAACAGCTTATGAACAGCATTTTGAATTTCTCTCAAGAGAGAACTATTGGGGTTGATAGTGCAAATCTGCATTCAGAGTTGCACCCACCCACAGTAGATACTCTAACAATGCTGACAGTGATTATGCATGCAGGATTTTAAAAATAGGATGTGTATAGAACAGATCCATCGATGTCAGTGAGATTTGCACAGGAATATATGGAATATGGTCCATTATGAGTTCTCAGGAGTTGGTTTTAAATGCCTGTCACTAAACCTCTTCCATTTTTTTTTCAATTATGTCAAAGGAGACTTGTAATCTGAGGAATACCAGATTGAAACTCTAGCAATTAATTTTTGATTTTTTTTTTGTAATCTAAAACCTTTAAAAAACCTGAAATAATCAAGGTCCACTTGGCTTGATACTGTAGAAACTAAAGGTGTCTTTTTACACTGAAAAATAAGGCTTCTGGCTTGAATTTACTGAGTTTAAACCTACAGTTGAGTTATAAACTTCTGAAACTGTGAGTTTAGAATGCTAATTATGTGATAAAAGTCAGTGCTTACTGCATGTGAATGAAAGTATTTTACACTGTCAGGCTTAGAAGTATAAAAACTAAGTCTGGGTTGTCTTTGCAAAGCAGGTAATTGTGTACTCTGTTGGGAAAGCACTTGCCTTTGTGTGCCCTTAAACATCTTCCGAAGATCCTACTAAAGGAATAAACCTCTTCTCTTTCCAGTCCCAAAGCTGATAATGCAGGATGAGATTTCTAGACACAAGGAATGCATTTTCCATTTCAAAGGGAGCAAAGCTGCAACCCACTATACCCATATGGAAGTGTCACAAACTAAGTAAGAGCCACAGAGGCAAATGGTAAGATAGTGTGAAATAGCAGCCAATTCACAAAACTACTTTGTTATCTTCTTAACTTACTGAGATTAGCTCAGTAGGTCAGGAGCCAATTATGCCAAGGTTGTGGGTTTGATCTCTGTATGGGCCATTCACTAAGGAATTGGGCTTGATGATCCTAGTGGGTCCTTCCAATTCAGAATTTTCTGTGATTCTGTGAACTTCTGTGATTGTAAGCATCTCTTTGTGAACAAACTTTGTATCTTTGTTCCTTCACTGGACTTTGCATTGGGAATAACCTTGGCCCCAGACCCCACTAACCAGTCATGCATGGTTTAACTTCACATGCTGGAAGAATTCTTCTCATTCTTCTGATGGGACATAAACATGCCCATAGCTATTTGGAGGACTGAGGTCCATGGCTCTAATCCTGCAGGGATCTGCAGAGGTACTGTACACCTGTGTGCAGTCTGACTACTTTAATGCTATAGAGCAAAACAATGTAAACCAACGCAAATAATTGCTTTTGCACAGCAAGAGCACAAGTACTGTCCCTATGAGTGGTTCGCAAGCACATTCAAATTTAGATAAACAATTTGTCCCCCTGGAAAAAAAGAACTTCCTCATTTGATTTATGTCTTAAATAAGTAAAAATTGTCGCAGTAGGCTGAATAATGTTCACCAGTTTCCGGGATTTTTTTCTTGACATGCATTAAAAATAACTGAGAAGAGAAAAATGCATTTTTTCATGCCAAACAGAGAAAAGATAGGCTTCTCATTTATAGGAAGACAGGAAGTTATAGAGGGAAAACCAAACACCAGCAAGGAATTTGAGGAGATTGGTGGGAAAAAACCACTTATGGTTTAACATAAAGGCTTTTCTGGATTTTGTAGCATTTTAGGAAGCTTTCACCTGGCTTTCATTTCACTTCCTTGAGAACATATGTCCATACATCTTTAAAGAGACATTCTCAAACACCAACTATACAGCCAGCTCTTAAAAGAGAAACAAAATAAGAGAACATAGAAAACAGAAAGAAAAAAGGAGCTCTTTTCCTGCTACCTTCTACACTTGCAAACCTCACATTTTCTTAAAGTCTTATAAACCTTTGTATGGGGAAGCGAGAATCATCACGTTCAGATGAATAATTAGGTAATATAAATCTATAATTTCCAGTTGGACTAGATGCAGTTTTTAAACGTTTCTATTTTTTCTGTGCAGTTTATTGTCTGTAACCAGGCATTAAAAGACTAAGAAAATTTAACCTTGAGTACCTAACTGTCTTCAGTTGGAAAAGTGACTCTCAAAAAATCACTACTTGCCAAGATCATTCTCTCTCAATATCTTACAGATCAAATTTCATAATTTTACAAACTAAAAGATAGATATTCACAACTACTAGCCTGACAAATAAAATTCAAAAGCTACAAGTTAAGATAATTTATTTCCAGTAAGTGCAAGTTGCTATACTTAGCGATCGTGCAAATGAATGCTTTTAAGTGAAGTGGGTTCAGGCTGATTGCAGGCTGAACATGGGCAAGTACTGGAAGCTAAAATTTGTTCTAGGAAACCACTGAAGATTCCTGGGCTATTTGGATGAACCACTTAGGCCTATTTATGGACTGGCAGCCTACCTGGAGACCAACTCAAAGCACAGAGCTAACAAGTTCTATAGGTGCTCTCGGTCTCACCAGTGTGCTCAGCATCTTGCGAAATCAAGGACTATGTGAACTATTTATTTAATACCATGGGTGGCAGAGGCTCATTCATTCTTCCAAGACAATACTGTTTCTAAACGGAGGAATAATATTTTTGCTGTAAGCTGTCCCAATTATAAACAGGAACTTGAATTCCTGAATAATCAGATTTGGATCCGAAATTCATGGTACTTGCAGGTGACTGGGTGAGACTTGTAAAATTTCTGTTTTGCTATTTACTGAAAAGCCGAAGAAGTAAAGAATTGGACCCAGACTTTAGGTGACTTAGTTCCATTCTTTCCTTTACATAGGGGGAATAATGCTGGGATCTGGATAACGCATCACTCAAAAGGGGAAGATTCAGGGCAGCTCTTTCAAAAGACATGGAAAGAAGGATGACTTGCTATAAAGAATTTATATTAGGTAATGTTTTCAGACAAGATAATAAACTGGTTTTTTTGTCACCCTACCTCCAAGATGAAGACAATTCACTTTTCATGACCTATAAGCCTATTAGAAATTCAAAGGCATATAAACTTTAAATGCTATCAGACTTCTGTTGAAAACTAGATCTTTTAATGTTTTTTATTCATTGTTTTTTCCCCACTCTTATCTCTCCAGATTTTCCAGATCCAACAACTGATGGTGCCGCCTGGCATCTCAGTTGCACTTAGGTTGTCTTATGTAAAATCCTTAATTCTTTGCAAAGATTTTGACATTGAAGTCTTATATGTAAGATATTTATTTCACTTTATTCACAGTTTTTAAAGAATATGCTATATATATTTACATCTAGAGATATAATTATTTTTATAATCACTGTAATTACTGGGCTATGGTCCACATGTAACGGTGCACTCTGTTAAGCTCAGACATTTGAAACTGGGAGAACAAGAGACTAACTCAGATATATACAAGTTTTTTTAATGTGACAAAAGTCCATGTGTTCAGGCAAAACACAAGTCAGTGAAGTAGCAGTGAATTTAGTTACAATAGCCAAGAAAGTGGGAGAACATGTCTAATATCTGATCTGCTTTATACACTGTGGATTTACAAGAACTTGGATATTATACAGGAATCTGTTGACTTGAACTGTTTGGCCACAGCCTAGTGTAGTTAATATTTTTAATTAGCATAGTTAATCCCAAATTTTTATTTGTTGAAAATTGCCTCCAAAAGAAGTGGTGAAAAACCTAGTGCTTAACTATAAAAAGTTTAAAGGGACAAACTATTAGAAATGCATTAAGAAGAACATTTCCTTCATTTAAGGAATTAATTCTGTGACTGAAGGCTTAATTGCCCACACAACAGTCTACAGCACTCTTGTGAGCTGCACCACAGTGTCTGAGACATGTACACGAATGGCAGTTTCACACAGGACCTCCAGAAGTCCCAGGTCTTTCTGGAGAAGTTGATGGATGCCAGATGTCTCTCAAGAAGCACAGGTTCCCTATCTTTGGGAAACTTAAGCCACTAGAGCTTGGTCCCATTTAAGAAAGTAGGAATACTGCAGAAAGATTTGGATCAAGTTCCTGATTATTATTTTAAAATTGCTAGCATCCTTTGTGGGCAGTTGTTTAGGGCTTTAGTTGCACATGACTATATTCAGTCTGGTGTATGTGGTTATACCAACCTCTAAAATGTGCTTCTATTTTTCCCCAAAATACACCAGACTTAACATTAACCACAGGCAAAAGTAATCCAGAATTCTCTAAGAGAACTTAATTCTGTTTTACCAGTGGATAAGCAAAATTGCACATGCAGTTACTGGCAAAATAAGTTATATTTTCACACAACTACCGTACATTCACAAGCACTACAATTTTAATGTTCAAACTATATTTCTCTGTTAATGCATAGTTTGTGGATTTTACAAGTGCAAACACTACTGCATGCCTACTGTAGTTTGGGCACAAAAATGGCTGGGTCTGCAGAGAAATAAACCATGCTTTGGAAAGTTATCCTGTAGTATTACATATAATGAGCTGTTTGCTTTTTAATTCGACTATGGCCATATACTGACTGTATTTATGTAGGAGAGACTAAAGTAAAAACTCATTGGCAGGCATTCCCTAGTATTATCTGAGAATTCTTGAATGTTCTATTATCCTCGCAGAACCAAAGTAATCTGAACTACCCTTATTGGACTAATAATCACAGAATCATAAAATGGTTTGGGTTGGAAGGGACATTACCCAGTTCCTACCCCCCTGCCATGGGCAGGGATATCTTCCACTAGACAGGTTGCTCAGAGCCCATCCAACCCAGCCTGGAACACCCAGAGATGGGGCATTCACCACTTCTTGGGCAAACAGTGTTCACCTTTCTCATAGTAACGAATTTTTTCCTCACAGCTAATCTAAGTCAAATCTCCTTCAGTTTATGACCATACCCCCTTGTCCTGTGACTACATGCCCTTGTAAAAACTCCCTCTCCAGCTTTCTTGTAGCTCTGTTTAGCTACTGGAAGACTGCTTTAAGTTCTCCCCAGAGCCTTCTCATCTTCTGGCTGAACAATGGAATTCTCTCAGCATTTCCTAGTATGAGAGGTGTTCCACCCCTCTAATCATCTTGTGGCCCTCCTCTGGACTGTCTCCTATATAGGTCCATGTCCTTCCTGTACTGAGGACCCCAGAGCTGGATGCAGCACTTCAGGTGAGGTCTCATGAGAGCAGAGCAGAGGGGCAGAGTCCCCTCCCTCACTCTGCTGGCCAGACTGCTTTGGATGCAGCCCAGGATAGGGTCAAGTATTACTTTATTTAATGCCTCAAAGCTTTCCTTCTTGTGCATCTCCTTCTATTTCTTCTTCTTCTAGTCTAGAAACGTCTTATCAGGCTATTAATTCCCAACATATGCAATCTACCTCCCATGGAAACTTTATCCCACAGAACTCTTTATATATCTGGTAAAATAAAGAATGAGTTGAGAGCCAGGACAGAGCTATAAATAAGGTATTTCCAGGGTGAAGTGATGAATAAGATTTTTGTTGCACTGTAACATTAAAAGACAGATTTTACAACAAATTTCGGTATGTCAGTGATCTACGAAAGACAAAGAGCTTTTTTGTCTGTTTGAAAACAACATAATAAAGATTTGTTATTAACAGAACTAATCATGGTAGGAAACTTTAACTCTGAAAAGTGTTTGGAAATGTTACAGTCTTCTGGGCTTCAATCCATTATCTAAACACTCACAAATGTACCCATGCTCATCCAATAGACCGGAACAACTCTCAAAGAACTGTTATGACCTTGTGAGTGAGCGGTACATAAACCATCCTGCATATGAAGCTCAAATTTCCCTCTACACTTTTACATCTAAGGTTAGTTTATTTTAAGCAATGGAATAAATAATCTGACCTGACCTGTTGACTTGGTTTCATATGAAGTCAGCAACACTCATACATTTTGAAGGTGGAGTGAAAAGTCCCAAAGAAAATTGGCACAGTGGTATAATTTCCATACTGTTTACTTACTTTGCAGCAATTCTAATAAAGTTTGATACAGGATACACCCAATGGATGGGAGAGGTCCTGATATTGGGAGAGAGTAGTATCATAAACAAGAGTGTATCTATCTTCTGTTAAGGAATGTTTATGGAGAAAAGAAACTGAGAAATGAGAAACAACAAAGGAAAAAAAAAGCCACTGACTAGTTTTGAGGGTAAAAACTTCACTGAATTCCCCAAGGGCTTCATGGTCTTGCGAGGAATAGAGGACTAGATGTTTAATCTCCTTTGAGATGTGGCTGGCTTCCACAACTTAAATGATCATTATCCTTACCGAGCAGCTTCTTATAAACAATTTTGAGCATTTTGTTTCAGCACAAAACTGTCATTAAATGCTGATGTTGTTCCCCTTCTTTCCTGTGCTAGAAGGACCAACTGAGAGTATTTTTTCTTTCTTGCTAGTTTTCTGCTCTTGCCTAGTAACTTGTGAATCATTAACTGACACTACAGAGCATAGCTGTGAAAATAACTGTGGTTTAGAGCTGCCAATAATGGCCCACTAAAGTTCCTTCCCAGCACATGGCATAAAAACACCTCCAACAAACATTAAAAAGTCCCTTCTGATGTTGCTTAACATTGCCAGCCTGCTTGGACTTAAAAAGCACAATAAAGAGGTTGCTTTCCAGATTTTCATATGCCAAATGGGAGGTGCTTTTTGGTGAAGCTTTTCCCTGAGGGAAAGGAGAGCAGCTGAGTTACCTCACGCTGCAAAGTTGATGTTTGAATGATCCCACTCTGGGGAAGCATACACAAGTGCCACAGTCAAGCTGCTACTAGTGGATGTGTCTGTACTCAGCAACTAAGCAGTAGGAAAGTTCAAGAGAAAAAAAGGTGCATCATAAAGATACTCTTTGAGAGCACATGACATCCAGCACAAGCCATTATGCAGCAGCCTGAGTATGCCAAGGAACAACAGTATGAATACAAAAAGTGAGTGTTTGAAGTCTTAGAGGAATTCCCTGAAAATATAGTCACTTGAGGAACCTATTTCTTCAGAAAACACCTTTTGTGCTGCTGGGATATTTGGGGGATTCTATTTTTCAATACCTGTGTTCTGGATCTAGTGGAGCAATGTTTTTATCACGACTATAAAATGGTTATGAGCCAATTCCTCATATGAAACAGTCAGTAACAGTGGGGCTTTTTTATGACAAACATGATGTCAGACAAAGGGCATCAGGACTTAGTCTTTGTACTACAATACAAAATAACAATACATAAACACCTTTGTGAAAGCAGCTTGAAACCCCATGTTTTCTATTAAAAAGTCATGTTCAATCTTCACTGTTGATAGAACAGAATAGCTAACACAGAGAACACTGTATATCAGAAAGGTCAATAGTTATTATGAGCTACAAATATATTTTTTTCCATCCTTCAGGCTGTTTAGCGCATATCACAGCATGAGCAGCTGTCTTCTTTAATGCTTTTAAAATTAGAATCCCAAAGAGGAAGAAAAAATTACATTTGCAATGATTGCTCTTTGCTTTTGTAAGTTTACTTTAATACACTGTTTTATATACATGAATCTTCCATGCAGCCTAACCAAGGGCAGTAACTGGTTGCTAGTATCTACTGGATTGTTACATCAATGCATATAGAATCCTGACAAAAAAATCACTTTGCACAAATTGTGTAACCTTGTTGAATAACCTGTCTACAAAAGTATGTAGCTACTGGGCATATGTTTAAACCAGGCAAGTGCACATGTGCAAACACAGACTGATCATTACTAATAGCAAACGCTTACTGGCTTAGCAGCAATAAACAGAGAGGGCCACCTGACCTACCATTTTCTGTTCACACACTGAGAAGGGAGAAAAAAGAGGGTGGTAAGACTGTGGCACCATTTGACCTCTTACAGTTTTCAAATGTGGCAAGTATCTGGGTTCATCTTTGTTAACAGTGAACAACTACTTAACACTGCGAAGAGGTTTCCATTCTCTTCTTTAGATTTCAATCATATTGGCTCTATTAAACTGTTCCACTTTCCAAGTTTAAACCTTGTCTGAACGCATATTGGTGTGTCAAATGCAAACTTGTATTCTATAAATATTTTGAAGCATGGCAGAAAAGATATAATTTTCTTCATAAAATAAATTTTTAGCTGATTTAGAATGGTTGTTGGAATTATACACCATATATTGTCAAGGGAAACTATGTATAATTGTTTAGATGAATGTTTTCATCTAATATTTAATGTTTTGCTTACAAATAACTTTATTACTGGACAGTCAGTGGTAATAGGTATGGTGCTAGGCACCATGTCATGGCTTCATAATTCAGCATACAGTCAAGAGACATTTTTAAAATGTAAATTTTGCATACTCAGAATCTACTTATCCCTCTCAAAACCAGGTTTAACTAACACTGGTATTTTTCAATAAAAAGAATAATAGAAGCAATGAAGAAATATGGCCCTTATACTTTGCCAAACAAGTAGTACTTAAAAATATCGCGTAAATATAACTACTACTTAAACATGAAAATACTTGGGTCCTCAACACTATGCATCCAAATGTATTTCAGAATGCTGTTAACATTTCCATCATCACAAGATTCTCTGTGTGAATGTCCCCTCTCATCTGTCACTTAGACACACTATGACCTGGTCCAGGATAAGATGAATCAGGCTGCTAATCCTGCAGCTTCTGAGGGATTTGCTAGCACAGCCAGCATAGCAGGCAGCTGGTGCTGATGGGATGTACTGCTCAGCTGGTAGTGCTTTCAGCAGCAGCCCTCAGCTCCAGCACATTCCTGGCTGAAGAAAGGGTAAGAGACCCAACTGCCCAGGTTTCGCTATGACTTTATCTCTTATTAGAACTGCTTCCTTGCTCCTGCTACAGTATTTTCTTCCCAGGGCAGCATATTAAATTAAAATATGGCAACAATATTCCTAAGGTACACCAAGAGAGTTCTTATACAGATAAGTTAGCACTTATAGATTTCTTTGCTTATGCAGAATTTATAAAAAAGCTGAAAATAATGACAAGTGCTATGCCATTGAAATTCAAAAAGAGTTGAAAACAAGTATCTCCAAAAATGACAGACTTGAGGCTGCTGAAGAAAAAACCCCTAGGGGTAGTTTCTGTGGGCTGCAGCCATGCATTATTCTTAGAAAACTATTCATTCAGATTATTTAGTAAAACAAATGTCAAGTGGACCGGACATCTTACTTTTATTATATTTTCTGACTTTATCTATTTATTTTGCACTGTGGAATTAGAAGGCTTTTGACAGACATAATCAGAACCTGTCATAAAACACAGGAAACAGCACGTTAAAAAATCAGCCCACACTGCAGATATTTTGGCATATTTATCACAAGGCTTGAATGGTAAACAACAGAACAGAATTCTGGGGTATTTTTTTGCTTTATTTTAACAATGGGAACAATGACTTTTTTCCCCACAATGTCCCTTCAATTCAAGCACTATGCAAAACAAGGCCAGACCCATGATAATAGCAATAAGGTGATCAATAAAAATTGTTCTTCCTTTTGGTAATCCATTTTTCTTCCTTCAGTGTTTGAAAACTGGAACTTGGAGAATGAGCATTTAGGCACAAGCAGAACATAGTATGATTGGTGAAATTTCCATGGTACAGTATTTTCTGATTTTTTCTGAGTTAAAATTTTTCTACATTGTGTCTTCACAATCCTGGAGCTTGAACTGTTTCTTTTTTCTCCAAGTCTGAAGATCACCCCATGGATTAGCAAATGATTGAGGATTGTCTCTTAAAAGACTCTTTAAAAAACTGTCAGAATCAACCCGAGACAAAGATTTATTATGAACTATTTAAAGGGCTTAATATATGTATCCCCAAAGAGCCCTTGGAGCAAACTAGAAAGGAAGAATGGAAATCTCAAAGAATGGGAAAAATCTCCAATGCCCCACTTTCTTCACACCATGATTACTGTTTACTCAAAGGATAAAAATGCCTAACCTGTCACAGGCAGCCTTCAGAAGCTATATTATTGCTGATGTACAGTAAAAAACCCAAAACAATGAGCCTCGACAGTAATACGCCAAAGAAAGGCAGCTGTAATTTGCTTTCTAACCTGTCCACTAACACACTAATGTGGATACATCTTGTAGAAAGCACTGATCTCCTGACCCAGACAGCAATCAAACAACTGCCAGAGTGTTTGCTGTCACACAAGCTGTGACCATTACCTTAATTATACGTTACCACATAACAAACCTTCCCTAATGAGCAACTCTTCTCCCACCCTTGTGCCAGCTAACCCTTCCGTCCTTGAAGAGCATCACTGCAGATGATTTAAATTTGAAATTTGAAAAGCATATTCACATGCAGTTCACTTCCCACAGATAAAGATATGTATTTTAACAAGGTTAGTTGTTTTATTGTAGTGCCAAGACAATAAAATGTACGGGCTTATACTAAACAAAGGGAATTAGAAAGAAATATACTATATATGACTGGTAAACTTTAAGTAAAGCTGGATATGACATTTGATCATATGTTCATATATAAATATATCCATCTTTGCATATTTCTTTGTGTTTAGGGAAGTACATAAAATACTTCCATAATGATATTTTTCACTTTGTGCCTAAGCCCAGGAATGGTTCCTGGGTCATGGTTCACACAAATGCTTGTTTTCCCTCTCTGGTACCAAGTTCCAGCAGGTTGCATTTTTTCTTCACTTCCAGTTTTTATATCCATTTTTTGCCCCCAGCATTTTATTTCCTTCTATTGTCAGGTGTTTAGGACATTCCCATTCAATTCACAGGACACCATACCCTTATGAACAAATAAAAGACAGCTTCTCTCTCCACATAAATTATCTGTGTTCTACCTCAGATCTGTGAGGTAGATACTATCTGTGTTCTACTGCAGTACAGGAAAAAAGGGGAAAGAGTGAGGCATAGAAATCTGGTTTTGGTCTGTCTGGGTTGTTAACCTCTCTTCTTATGGGACAGTTTCAACATTCTAGCCATTCATGCTAAATGCATATCTAACCTAGAGTAATTCAGTGGGAAGCATCTGCAGACTTCCCATCTGCTGTGTGTTTTACTTCAGTGGTGAGTGTCAGTGTCAAAACACATAAAAATGCAGCTATTACATCAAAGGAAGATCAGGAGGAACATGAGAAGGACCTAAATAGCAATCAGAGCAGACGATTGAACAGCAGAGCAACAGATGAAATTTCATGCAAACAAGGGCAAGAAGTAGCACACTTTTGAAGAAACAGAAACTCCTCTATATTCAGGAGCTTTAAACAATTTTAATCAGGCAATAAAAGAAAATGGAAATACCTCAGTGAAACACCTGCTCTGTATGGAGACTGTTATAGCTAAAGACTTAAATGAGATGTCAGAACACAATAAAAAAATTAAATAAATAATAAATTTATACAGAAAATATTACTATGCCATTATGTAACTTTATGGACCAGACTTTAAATCTGGTATTGTGTTCAGTTCTAGTAATTTGTTATTAAAAAAGAGAATAATGGAAACAGAAAAACCTAAGTAGAAGAACATCTGAAGAGAGATTAATGAGATTATAAATATTTAGCTTTGAGAGCAGGTAAATGTGACAAAAGATACATAAAATAATGAATGGTACATAAAAGATAGATTAAGAACAGGATATTTTCAATAAATTGAAGGGAAAACACATTTTGAACTTATAAACAAAAAATTATTGAAATAAATAATTTTCACCATACAACATATAATCTATACCATTATCTATCTATCTATCTAAGAACTTCAAAAGAAGGACTAAATATCTCTAAGGCTAACTAGAATAACCACACTTCACTATGCATAATAAAATTTACATGAAATATCAAGTGTTCTAATTCAACTAATATGGCACAGTTACCATATTGAAGATTTTACACGTGATTCGGAAGTATTTAGTAACACCTACTCTAAATGATAAGATAGTGGGCTAGATATATATTCAATATTCACTTATATATTAAATGAGTTTCTGTGTTCCTATGAGATTTCTCTTCCATATAAAGATCTGCACCAGGAGATGCTTCTCTTGTTTACTCATTCCCCCACCCCCCGTGGTTGATAATTCTCAAGTAGTTTCTAAGTATTCAGTAGCATAGAAAAAAAAGTTGAGTCCCTCCAGAAAGGATATGTAACTACATGGTCTTCTCTTTCCTTCATTTTCTGGCTTTGAATTGGAACATTCTCATGACCTTTATCTAAAAGTTATAAGCAGCAACATAAAGCTGATTTGTATTAAGGTTGGAGTAAATTCTGAGGCTAAGAAGATCCATGGTGAACCTCTTGCCAGTGCTTCTCTTCTTTGAGTATTGAAAAATTCAAATACTTTCAGCTGAAGTCGTTACAAGTTCTTGAATGTACTTAATATTAAGTGAACACCTTGGTAAAGCTTCTACAGGTACATTAACCAGAAAAGGCTTCAAACTGAGAGTATGTTTAGATTAGATATGAGGAAGAAATTCTTTACTATGAGAATGGTGAGGAATAGGTTGCCCAGAGAAGTTGTGGATTCCCCATCCCTGAAAGTGTTTCAGGCCAAGTTGGATGGGGCTGTGAGCAACTTGGTCTAGTCAAAGGTACCCCTGTCCATGGCACTGGGATTGGAACTAGATGATTTTTAAGGTCGCTTCCAACCCAACCCATTCTATGGTTCTATGATGATTTCTTCAAAACCGAGAAGTTCCATCCTCCAGCTGGCCTTAGATGTCTGCCTTTGCTGCATATACATTGTGTATTCGACATGTTCTCTACATTTTCCCCACTCTACTACTTACATGGGAAAAAGCAGTGTGCAAAAGGCTTTCCCACTGCCATTATGGGATTTTTATGAAGAATCTGTGCTTAAATTGATTTGTTTAATCACTACAGATTATCTTTAAAGATAAAAGATTGTTATTACATAGCTTGTATAAGAATTAGGGCTTTGTAGAGAATAATAATTATAAGACTGTTTTCCAAGAAATTATAATAGAAGTGTTGCATATTACATACTGCAAAGAGTTTTGCAGTCAGATTATACTTTGTATATTAAAAATATTATTATAAGAATTTTAATTTAATCCTGGTATATTTTTAATGAAAAATTATGAGGTAATTAGGGAAACCATGAATCTTATGTGCAAATATGTTTTACAATACATGTATGTCTTGCTACAAAAAATACAAATAGTAACAGTGAATTAACGTGTTTTAATGAAATATTACATAAATCCTTATACACTGTAAAATATGACTTGTAATGTGAAATTACTTTTCAAAGCCAAAAGGTGATATAGGACCAACAGTGATCCATGCTCTCTTTGTTCTCTCTTACTGCCTTAGTCACAACATAGATCATTAAATGGTTTACTGTTCTATGGAAATGAATTTTCTAGGTCAAAAAAATTAATTTCAGAATGATTAACTGACATTTCTATCAAAATACAAAAGGAAACCTTTATCTCCAAATATGTTTTGAAAAAAAAATTGGTTTTTTTTCCTACTTAGGCACCCCAGATACTCCTAGAAAATCCCAGCACAGTACAAATAGTGATTTCATATACAAAATGTCAGTAGCTGCTTAATATAATCAGGTGTTAGAATAATGATAATGATTACCTCATCATATTGGTAATTTTTGCATTCTGTTAGCAAATTTTGCTTTTGCTAACATGATGCAAAAGTTGTTAATATAATGAGTCTCATTGTATTAGCAACTTTCTATCACATTAACAAAGATTAAATTTGCTAATGTAATATGACAGTCACTAACGTAAGATTAGTGTAAACAGAGACCAAAATCTCTGTAGACCTCCTAAAGGTAATGCTGAACATGTAAGCAATGCTCATTTGTTTTTCCTTTGCTAGCTATACCTTGAGTGCCCTAAGTGTCACATCCATCTGCACTCTCTGAACGTTCTCCAGGAAAGTCTGCTTTATGGAACACTGGTGGCCATGAGACAGTGATTAACTTTTGATGCAAAATCATGAACCACAAAGTGACTTGTTAGAAGATAAGCGATGCATGCAAATGGGTCAGCTGATACACAACATAGAGACGTGTTCATGAAAACTGACATTAGCAATATTGCTAATTAATTTATATAGCACCTCCCATGATGAGCATATTGATACCTACACCAGAAATATTGAAGAGTTACAGCAAACATCCTTGGACTACATTGTTCATAAGGGTCTCCAAAAGAGACTTCACATGTTAGGAATTTATGGCATAAATGCCACAACATTATTAAGTGACAAAGAGCCTGCATACAGTGATATTTTTACTTGTGTAACACAATGTCAAAACGGCTGTACAACCCCTACACACCTACACAAGTGACTTGGGAAGTAAAATATGCTTAGCCATGTATATAAAAAGGAAAATTAAGGGGCTTTTAGCTGTGTCAAGAATCCCTCACTTCTGCTGTAACCCTGGCACTGTTCATGTTCCTGGCGTAAAGCTTTCACCTCCCTGTCCCAGGCTTCAAAGGAGGTTCCCAGACTTGAGGAGCCACAGAGAAGCTGGAGAATATAGGTCCCTCTTAGAGGAAGCCTAACCTTGCCTAAATGGTCTGACTTTATTGAGCAGCAGAGTAACATGCTAAGTTAAAGAAGAATTGTGACAGACTGTTACTACAAGAGAGTTTTAGAAGAGGAGTTTGTTCTTAGCTTCTATTTTGAGACTTTTAGGACAAGCCACATACCAAATCCAGACACTATTATTCTTCTTATATCGTGTCTCAGAACAACCTAAAAAATGTAAGTGCTCCTTCCTGAAGTCTATGTGCATCCAGTGTTGGGATTTACCAGACTACAACTTCTGGGTGCCAGAATGCAATTCTCATTTGACAAAAGTGAAAATTAAATGCAACAGTTAGTCAACACAGGAACTATTTACAGTAGCAAGCAGTTAAACACCACTAAAATATTCTGAGGAGAAAAATCAACTGTCTACAGTCTAGGGTGAAAAACCATGGAATCAGAAAGGCAGTAGACATAAGCTTTCAGTGAATAACCTCAGCACAGCCTTATGCAAAGAATGACAGCCACTTGACATGTAGTCTCTCTCTTCCTTTCAGAAAAAACACCAGTAAACTCAGCCTATATCATGTAGTAACAAAAGCTAAAAGCAAGCAGGATTCCTGCAGAATAGAGCTGCTGAGCAAACAGGGAACCCAGTAAGTAAACTTGAAAACTGTGCAGGTAAATAAAACACATATTCCAAATTTTCATTTGCTTTGTGGTTGATTTGATTTGATAGCTATTGAATCAGTTTTGTGGTCAAGCACAAAAAATTAGAATAGCACATGTGAACTGTGTGAGCTGTGAAGTCCTAGATCCAATGGCACAACAAGCTATCTAAGAGAAGGGGCTGAAGGGGGAGCTAGATATTTAAGCAGGTTCATCTATTGAATATGAAGGGCCTTTTGACATCAGAAGAAGTTAAAAGTGGATTCACAGCTTTATGTTAATATGTATGTTTCTTTTACTATAAACAGCAGGCTGAACTCAAGAAAAAACTAGTTTTGTGATTAATGATAGTTCATAGTACTAAAATATAAAAAGGAACAATCATGAGTTTTCCACTTCTTTTCCTTCAGTTCTTGGAATGTGATTTCTCTGAACAATTGTTTAATTAGAAGACCATTTCTTTCAGCGAAGTGTAAAAGTGAAGCTCTAACCACTTATTGTTATGAACAGTATGTGGTTTCTTTGTTAGAGCAGTATTTCTGGAGCTGATTCATTACTGAATTCTAATATGGCAAACTGTATTCTGCTGAGCTAAATTTCACTGGCACAGGTTTTGTTTTTTTCCTGCAGAAATCCTAGTCTATCCTGCCCAGTTTTATTTGACTTTGACAGTTCACAGCTGAGCAGTTCAGAGAAATACACAGCTTCCTTAATTCACCTCACTTGACAAAAGCAGGACCTGATCCTGCAAGTCAGCTTTAAAATTGCATTTGGAAGCTGTCATGGAAATCACATGAGAGACAAACTGGTTCTCACCATTTCAGAAAATTAGGTCACTTATTTAGGACATTAAAAAGAATTTAGGAGTTACGACTTGAGGCACACAGGCGCATATTATATTTTTTGCCAGTGTACTCCCCTTACCTAGTGTAAAGAAATAGATTCCTAATAATGTAATTATAATAAGCTAATCTCTTTTATAAAGTTCCTTTAGAGACATATTTCATGATCCAACTCTTTATGTTTATTCTACATTGTATGAATGATGATGGGCCTTTTTTCACAAAGCTTCCATAATGCCAAAGATCTTTGGATTGAGCACAAGAAAATTTAGGTCATATGGGGATAACACCATGAAACAACAAAAGCCTAAACCAGGGCAGAAACCCTAATGGCAACTGGGGCAGGTGTTTGAGGAATATATTGTATTCTCCTAAGGCACAGTGGCAGAGTGACATCAGAAGCAGGAGAAACAAAGTAATTTGTTGACATTTTTTTCTCCTGTGTGCTTCGTATCACATAATTGCAGCATGCATTCCACACAGCTTTACTCTGCCGTTTCAGCCCAAGCTCACACTGTTTTATGATTTCCCAGTCCCATTGACAACCCTCAAGCATATCCACGGATTAGTAGAGAATTGTGTTGGAGGACATGGCCAGGTCTTTCTGGTCCAGTGCCGCATACGTCCCTTGACACTTGAGCCACAGGAGAATCCCTGACAGGGGCAGGATTGATGCCATCTGCGAGCCAGCCACTAGAAGTCAGCAGTCACATACAGTCTTACAAACAGTAAAAAAAAAAAAAAAAAGGTGTATAGGATAAGCATCTCACCAACTGCAATCTACTGTCAGAATCCTGGATTCTGCTAGAGCACCTCAGAGTGCCAGGAGCTGCTCCAACACACAGCCCTCTAAGCATGTGTAAGGTGCGTATTCCCCAGACTTTGTACATAACAACTTCACTACAGCATATAAAGACATGGGCATTGCTTTTGTGCAGAAAACTGAGCTGCCATTTAGGCATCTCTCCTGGGTTCTCTGTGTCTGGAAGGGAAGTACAGTTTGTGGGGAGGCAGGACTGAATAGTGCACGGGCCTGTGTGATTGAATACCACTGAGCAAATGCAGAAACTACCATGAAAGCTGCTGGGGTTGGATATGTCCAAACAAAAGCCATAGTATTACCATCCTTTCCTTAGACAACACACTATTAGTTTTAGTGTCATGTGCTGTTTTACATTATTTGATAAAAGTAAATGCAAGAATTTGCTAGATGACTTTATTTCTGTCCTTGTCAGATTATTTCATTTAGTTTCTGATGAAAATGTAAGACAAGCTTTGCAAAATTATTTTTGTGGATTCTCTTTTCACAGTATTTTCTCTTCCTATTGCCATGTCTAATCTATTTACCTATGTATGGCTCAATCATTGATTTATGTCCACTGGGATGATAGATACACATCCTGTAAATGATATCAGCTTATTTTTTTTTACATTATATACAGAGAATGGATACTCTGAATTGCATCTGTGAATAAAAGCATTGCAAATTGTTATTAATTATACCCTAAGGAAGATGTACTCCACTCTTGAACTCTCTGAAAAAGGAAAAATATAATAATTCTTCTCTTCATTGAACAGTTTTTTCTTTCATTATGGGACAGCTGAAGAACACAGTATTTCTTTTACCATGCAGTTCTGAAAGTGCCAGTGGGGTGGAAGCGTATTTTTGGGTCCTTAAAAATACGAAAAAGTTACAAAAGATTGCATGGAAGCTCCATGTATGTCCGCTTAACAAAAATAGCCTTTGAACTGCAAAGAAATTTAGTGATGATTACTGTTCACTGAAAAAATAATACAAAATGTTATTCATCTATTTCTTTTCCTGACCATGTGTTTATCTATCATTTTGCAGTTTTCAGCAGAGCAGATGTGCTATGACAGAAACAGCAGCTACAGTATTTGCTCCACATATAGAAACAACAAGCAAATGTGACTCATATCCTGGATTACATTAAACAAAATGGAAGAGTGACAAAAAAAATCTGTTAGTCTAACAACAGATTTTAATTGCAAACTAAATTGAAATTCATTTGTTTAAAAAAGTGTTTTCAAATGTTAACTCACAGATTTATACTGTAGTATTTGCCAAAAATGTTAATGTTGTGAGGTGAAATCCTGTTTCTAATGAGGTCACTAGAGCTTTGTAACTGCATCTGGGGGCAAGAGTCCATCTTGGTCCTTTATTTGGTTCCCCCAGACAATTTTATGTACACCACACTAGCACTAAGCTTTCATTTGTCTTTAAAAAAATCTTTAAGGCTGCAAATGATTAAATGCAATTAAGGATTTGTCCATAAAAATATAATCAATAATTATCATTCAATGATTGGCTGCAGAGACCTGGGCTTGAAATATGAGCTGTTTGTCAGAGGGCAAACTCAAATGTGTTTAACACAAACAGGTTCTCTGCTCTTGACGTATTAAAACTTTGTTTGCAATTTTACTTGCTGGTGAACAAGTCATGCAGAAAGGTGTTGAGGAAATGAGCCAGCGTGTTCCCCAGGTGATATAAATGCTTTATCAAACTGATCCCTGCCTTGTTATGTAAACTATACCAGGTACCGTTCGTTTTAAACAGAGAGATAAACAGATCTAATATGCTTCAGGGCATCATGCTTTATGCATGAACTGCTTTTTATTTTTATATTAAAGATTTTCCTGACACAACCCTTTGCAATGAAGGAAAGCTCCAATATAATGTCTTAACTACAACCACTGCAGCACCTGCAAGTTCAAAGTACTGAGACTGATATTCCCTAATCAGATAGTCCCATGTTAACCTATTTAATTAATTCTTAATAAACAATTAATTTTTTAGTGAAATACCTCTTGCAATGAGAAAGTCTCTCTCAAAGGAAAAATGAAGTAATCCTCTGAGAAGGAATTTATAAATAACTTGGTCTATCTGTCTATTTACAATATTTAGCTACCTGCCCTTTGCTTTCACTTGTCTGATTTATAATTTGTTTTCTTATTTATTTTACAATTTCCAATCTGAAGTGATATCAGATAGAACATTTTTAACCTTTTCACGAGTAATACCCCGTTTCTTTTTATAGCAATGGGATTAAATTCTACTTTCAATTTTCATGCGAGCAAATGCAGAGTATCAAAGATTTCAGTTACTTAAGTCCATAAACAAGACCAGGATTTAGTCAGCTGTCTTGAATTTCAGATATGCAGGGTGAAAGAGAACACAATTATTCTCTCATTAAAAAAAATGGGCCTACAGAATGTTATAAGCATCCACTTGGAGAATTGTGTACATTTTTACCATAAAAATGATTTAAAAATTCCTTAGTTTAATACTCAATGCCATACTCTGAAATTTTAAGGATAATTATAGAACATTATTTTTTTAGAATTGTATAAGAAGAAAGAGGAAAAAAGTCTTACGTGGATTGTCATATACACAGAAATCCTTTTTTACCCTACCTAAAACAAGATTTGAAGTACACTTCCTAATCTGAGCACAGCCTTAACTATGGAGTCACAAGACTTACCCTTGTTATATATCTGCTCCTACAAACAGATTTGTATGAATGCATATATGTACATACTAGTCCAGATATACACATGTGTATTTAAATGGCTTTTGCATATCCTCCTTATAAGTTTCTGTTGACTAATTATTTAAAAGTAGTTGGTCAAAATGGTTTATAGGGCACTATTTGTATTATACTTAAAACAACAGTTGTAATAACTCTCAGGCTGATAAGACTAGTAGGTTTAGTCTGCCTCACTTCACGCTTTCAAGGCTGAAAAAAATTCTCTACCTGACAAAAGCCTTTGTTTTAGCAAGCACATATGCACAAAGATAGCACAAACTCCATGATTTTAATGCTGAAGGTGTCTGCATAACAAGTTAAAACTGGATAATATAACAGTCTTCACTAAAAGTCTGGTTTGTTTGTATTCATAATGTAGTATTTACTTTTCTGGATACAGGATGCCTTCCTTCCCTTTATTCCATCTGCAACTCAAAATAGAAAACCTAATGAAGTTTAACTCTCCGTAAGTCTTTCTTGTGGAAGGACTGAATTATAACTTTTTAATTTAGTCAAGTAAAGAATTATTACAGTAGGACTCTAGGGCAGGAATGTGTTAATAAAATCATACTCTCTGCCTTTTCATTTAAAATAATCCCCTTGAGCTGATTAAATGAAATATCACTTGTTTAATAACTGACAGAACATTATTTTTAAGCAGAAATGTTTTGCATATCTTCCTAGCCTGATTTTAATTCTAGGCACAAAGTAGTGAAGGCACTGACATCACACAAAGGAAGTAGAGTTTAGCACTTGGATATAGTTTGTCCTGTCATAGTGGCATCTATAATTTAGTGTGAAGCAGTGAGGTAGACAGAGTATTATCATTAGAAATCATCCTGAACAGGGATATAAAACACAGTCGCAATAACACTTGTCAGAAAGGTGACTGCAGTCAAAACTAATATCCAAGAGTTTCAAGATAAATGCTGACACTGCAGCCATCTTACAAGACTATTATTGCTCAAAAAAAACCCACCCCAAAATGAAAAAAAAACCAAAACCCAACAGTGAACCTTCCCCAGAGAGAAAAAGTTAGTGTGAAGTTTGTACCAAGGGTGGCATAAACTTAGTAAGATTTATGGTAAGTTAGTCCTTCTGGCTTAATGACTTTAAGCAATTTCTCCCTCCGCCGTCTCCCCATTACCTGGAGTGTATGAGTGCAATACTCAGAACAGGTGAATAACTCTGCTGCTTCCAGGTTCAATCCCTCTCTCTGCTGCCCACTTCCTCAGCCATTTTATTCCTCAAAACCCACTTAATTTTCTTAGTCTTATACTCATCTCTTGGAATGCAGATGTGATTTTATAGTCTTTTACCACTGATTTTGTAACTGCAAAGCCACGGAAACTCCCAGATCATAACTGTAGCCTTGAAACTTGGAGGTAAGAATAGTAATTTTGTTGTGTTTGTTTCTTTGGCACTCATAATGCATATCTCTGTATACATACACAGATGCACAAGAACGCTGCCTCTTTAGCACACTGATTCATAGCACAACGACTTTGCAGATACACTGCAGGACAAGATACAGGTGTGGTGTACAAGGTATTTCTCCTGCCACAGGCAACCTGTCCTGATCAGAGGCACAGAATCGACACAGTGCTTTGGGCACCTCTGGAGCTCGGTATTCCGGGTTAGATGACTTCCAACAGTGGTTAACACTGCTGAGAAATGGGAGAAAAATCTGCTACAATCTCTAGGTTCTGTTCCAGGCCTCAGCCATTTTCAGTGCATCAAGTATTCTGAGGCCGATGTTGTTTATCCAAGAACCACCATTTTCCAAGGTCTACTACTATTTGTCTGAAGAAAGCAAGCAGGAGGTTCTTCAGAGAAGGCCTATGTGTGAAGTGATCAGCTAGCAGAAGCTCTTGAGCTCTATTATGCAGTATTATGTAGTTTTATAGAAACTCACCCATAACAGAACAAGACTAACTTTGTATTGGTCTAATGTATTTAATTAAAAATAAAGGAGAGTATGAGTCCTTGTTACTACAGGACTTAAGAGGACTGCTTATTCAACAATTTCTTTCTGATTATAGATGTCAAGAAATGTCTGTGGAAAAAGAGCCAGAAGACCTTTAGTGCACCACAGATAACGTGCATGTAGAAGATTGTTCTTCCTAAATTACCAATTGGCATCTGAATTGACTTGAAGCACAATACACTCTACTATATAAATATTTACTGAAATTAAAAGGGAATGCTGTCACCATATATAAATGCCCACATATTTTAAAAGTCTGGTCTGCTCTTGACTGTGAGGTTAGTTAGTGGCAATGAGTTCCATACATCCACAGCACTTGACAAACATGCTTTCTTTTGCCTGTTTTCCTGATATTCCATATGAGTTTTACTAAATGGATTTGTCCCGCTGTAAAAATATACCTAGGACATTATAAGGAAAATTATTCCAGTCTTTTCCGTCTTTCCTCAGAAAGAAACATTCTTATACCTCCAATCATGTCTACAATTCATGTCTAAAGCCATTTCACACTTGCTATATTATTTCATGTGTATGTTAATTGAAATAGCACATATAAACCCACATAATTTTAAAAAGTAATTTTAGTAAAGTTTTCCACAGAATTTTTATAGATCAGGAAAATGTCTTGCTCCTAGGTAATCATTGTTATCCTGCAGGTTTCTGCCTGCCTGCCTTTTGACTGGAACACTGTATATTTTTTAGCAACCTGGGCATTTCACCTCTCCTTCACATTTCTTCTTGTGTTAGATACTATCTAGACCTCAGAAGTGTATCAGTTTGTTTGTATATCTTCTGTTTTGAAATCTCAGGTTTTGCCTGCAGTTGTTTTGTTTCAGTGAACAACTTTAAAACCTCAGTGGCAGTTTAGACTAATAGAAAGAACATAAACTAAACAGCCTTTATTACATGCAAATTCAGTAAACTGAGCAGTTAATTTCTAACTACCAATCCATAGCTTTATTCTTCTTTTTTCCCACACATAACCCAATTTACTTTTCAGCCTTGCTCTTAGTTCTCCGAATTACCACCTTAAAGTTAACTGCATGGTCTTAACATATACCTGTTGTCTTTACTGTGATGGATTTATGGTTTTTGTGCAAGATTGGATTTTCACAACAACCTCAGGAATTTCACCATTTAAAGTCATTACTACTCTTAGTAAGTTCGCATATGACGCCATTCAGTTGTCATTACTTAAATGAGGTTCATGATGAATTTATGCATTACAGTTTCCCAATACTGTTTAACGAATCTATGGATTACAATTTCCCTGTATGGGCTATATTCAGCTCTTTCCTTTATTCAGGATTTCCCAGTTTACTTGGAGTAGTGGCGATTTATCATGTGAATAATTCTACCTACACCCTGATATTGAACAAAATTATATTGGAGGCTGAACTGTAACTATTTTTGAACCAACATCTTTTATAATATGAAAGATCAAGGTAGAAAACAGACCCATCACTTCTGTATGCCAAAATCCACAAGTGTTTCAAGTATCAAGAATAGTTCATTGAAATCTTGTCAGGGTGTGAAATTTTTGGGTAGTCAAATGCATCCACCATTATCTTTCAGCTAGATTCTGTGACTCTTTTTATTTCCCTCAATACTGATCACTCACTGTCCTTTTCCTGGCCAATGTGTCTGGATACACACCACATACATCCCTGCCAGCTTAAGGGTTGGTATTTACATGCATATATATATGTAGAGAAGAAATAATTTTGAAGACATAATTCTGATATCAAATTATCCCATAAAGATGTCATGATCAGTGAGATCTAACATTATCCATGTTCTCCAGCTCATGGTATTTTCTTTCAATAATGCCTGCTTCCATAAAATTTTAAATAAACATAACGTATGTTTGAAATTATGTGGCTCAGAGCACAAACAATAAAGTGTGCAAAACCTTTATTTGGATGTGTGATTACTGTTAGTCAGTAATCACAAAGACTTAACAAACATAAGGTGTCAAAACCTGACTGCTTTATTTGCAGCACACATACTGTGCAGTGTAAGAACATTTACAAGCAGATATTGGTAAGAGACAATTACAGAAGCTTAAAAAAATAAATTTTCCTTATGTGTAGGTACAAACCTGCCTGTAGACTGTAGAGGCAAGCATAACTTCTGAGTTTGTTTCTAAAAAAAGAAAACTCACAGTTCAAAAGTAGGATAAGTTATAGATATTAAATGGGAGCCATGAAGCAAACATATACTGAATTTCTTTCCTAGCAAAAAAGAGTCTAGATTTACAGTAAATTGACTTTCCTTCTTGGCTTGAAAACTGCATTACATAAAAAAATTAAGTTAGATGGAGAGGAATAAATTTAATCAAAACACTGTTAGATAAAATAACTCGGATTTACGAGTCTGCAGCCGCTACTGCCAAAACAAAGCTGCTGTGACTTACCAAAGCCAACAACATTCATTGTTTAAAAATCCAAAGGTAAAAAACTAACAAAACTTTACTAAATTATCTATAGTATTTAATGTGCCAAACTACTTTTTTGCAACCAATTTACCAAATGGATTGCTTAAGATCATGTTCTTACTGTCTAAAAAACCCTGAAAAGTAGAAAAATTTACCATGGATTTATAAAAGGTCATGAAGTTAAAGACAATGATCACTCCCACTGCAACTGTATAAAATTATATATAACACTGAAACAACTTCACTGCAGAAGTGAGAAATTTGCATTGTGTATAATGGGAACATGATTTGGCTGCTCAACTTCTGTAGGATTTGGATTTTGGACCAAGAAGTGCTATGGAAAAATATCTGGGAAGATCACAGTGTGGAAGAGGTTTCATTTTGGCATTAGCATTGATAAATGTAAAAATGGGAATATATGGAATCAAAGATGTTACAGTTTCTCTCAATGTATCCTAAAATTATCATTGCTCAAAAAAAGTCACATTCCAGACCAATTTGATCTGTTTCTTGTCGTGAATGGAATAAATAAGAAAGTACCTTAGGTGATTTTACAAGTATTAAAAGAGAGAGCTGTGCTAATCAATTCCTTTTATTTCTCCTTTCTTTTGCCTTTATCTTGAACAAATAAATACAAAATAAATCATAGTAACTGTATTTCTCAGAAGTCAGTATCATTTACTTTCAATAGACTCGGTAACACTGTTTAAGTCTTGAAAGCTAATAAACATGGATTTGTAGAATTAAAAATATTGAACAATTGGAGAAACAGCTACTCACAAAATTAAAGTTTTATAGCTCAAACTTGAAGATTGTGTTTCACAGTTTAAATATTTCATATCTGATGTTTTCAGACTCTACTACAGTGTGAAGTCTGATTTCGACTTTTCAATCCAATCCAACTGTTTGAGCTTGGTCTTAAAATCTAGATACTTCTAGCTTAGATTCATCTTTGTATTAAAAGTCTATCCAATGTCTACCTACAGTCTTCGATACCATTAACATGAACTTTCTATATGATATGCCTTAAAGGAAGCTTGAACTTGAAAGTACGCTCTGATATTACAGCACAAAGTCAGGAGGGGTTACTGCCTGAAAGTAAACCCCGCATAGTTTCTGGATAGCAACTGCCATACAAGTCAACTGATATTGGAATCATTTTCTCTTCCACAGCTATGGGGTGCCAGAAGTTGTTTCTGACTATGCTTTGTATTTATACTCAAGGTAGGAGTCAGTCTTTACATCTGCAAGCCAAGATACCAGGGTTTTTTGTGTTTTGTGTTTTTTGGGTTTTTTTTTGTCCAATTAAGGCCAATGTACTTTGCTGGGGCTATCAAAAGTAGCAATTATGAGGACATCTATGACCAGGAGCATTTTCTATTAAAATGCATCAACTGATTAAGCTATAGCAGTAATTGGAGAGAAATGAGTTCACAACTGAAACTTGTCATTTGAGTTACCACATTGTTTTGTTGTTATGGGTGGATTTAAGTGCCCTAACTTCATAATTAGACCTGGTGATTTCAAAAGGTCTTCGGCAAAACCCACGAGTGACTACACACCTTTAAAACCTGTGGCTATGCTTATTTACACAAATTAATTATCAAGGCCATTTTGCACCGTTTTCAGTGATATCAAAGGGACTACTGGTTGAATAAGATGCTGGGTAAATGCAGGTCAATGAAACAATAGAAGACAAAAATGCACAGTATGTGTTGAAAAGAGGCAAGGATCTAACTGCGTGTCTACATACATTGCATCTAGAATCACAGGCTATTATAACAGAAGCATATTAGAACACAAGGGTATCAGTCTCATCAGTGAAGATAAAATGAACCAAAGCAACTTTCACAGCAGATACTTTCTTAAGTAGTTGAGAAATGGTGACTCAAAATCCATGACTATTAACTGTAAGACTGTAATACTGTAGGGAACTCTCCTGCTCTGGCAGGGGGATAGATAAGTTGACCTAATGGCTCTTTTCCATTTCTAATTTCTCAGATTCTATTAAGTCTTGGTATTTTCAGAAGATTTCAACTGCTTTCCAGGGCCGCTGAGACATGAGAATGTAGGCAATTCCTTCCTGTAAATAACACTACTTTTCAAACAGTAAAAATAGAGACCAGGAGGGGACATTAAGCCCAGTTTAATAAATTCTAAGCTCGGGCACAGCAGAAACTCTTTTTTCCCTACACTTTTCCGACTGCAGTTTAATTAAGATTGACAAAGCACTAACTTTAAATCAGCAAGGAGATCCTTAGATCCATTTTGTTGTCAAATATGCTTTCCCTGCAAATGGCAGGAGTAACACATATCATTTCACTGATAATGTTTTAATATCCTGCATTGAATAAAACTTTTTTTTTAATCAAGTTGCAATGGTAGCACTAAACTACACAAGGGGCTTGGGGGTTGCAGATGGTTGCATTACTCTAAATGTTCAAGCTTGACTGACCCATTTCATCAGCACTGTCAGAGCCTTGCACTGATACATGTTGACAACATTTAATCTTAAAAAATTGAAAGAAATGAATTAATATGCAAATTTCATCAGCTTTGTAATAAAAATGTCCTTGAAAAAAAACAGAGAACATGACCCCCAAGGAATAGTGTGAATTATCCCAGCTCAATTCTTTAAGTTAGTCAGAGGTATGTGGGTCCGCAAGGAAATCAGCGCAGATTTGACTTGGAAATAATTATGATGAAGAACAAAACACAAGCAGGTTGAATAAATGTAACAACTTGGGAAAAAGTCTTAGTCCTGTTTGTTATTCACTTTGAATTAACAGGATTAGGTTTGGTTTTTTGAAAATAAAGGAACATCACCATGTAATTTTAACACCTAAGTAATGTGAAAACAATTTTTTCTTGCTATCAATTTAAGTAGGTATTAGAAACAGCTCTTGGAAAAACAGATTTTTTTTTTCAGTACAGTATAGCTTTTGGTACTGAGTAACTTAAGCTGTGATATTCTGTCTGCGTGTGCAAGTTGGGTAAGTACTGCCATTCCTTCAAAAAGAGAAGCGACGTCTGAGTGCAAATTTCAGGAATGGAAATTTTCCTGGACATAGATACCCATGAGATAGGAAACAACCATCTCTAGAAAGGAGTAAAAATTCAGGTGTTTCTTGTCATGAGATAAATGCTTGCATTAATAAATAAATATTTTCCATTTTGCAATCTAGCATACATAATTTAGAATTAAGAAACAGTTGACTGCAACAAGCAAACTTTTCATTTTGATAGTCATTACTTGAAGCAGACTTCAAATTTTGAAAGATTTGGCAAGCATGAATGAACAAGAAACAGCTTTTTCTTATTCTAGTGAGTTGAATTCAGGTATATAGAAATCAAATTCTGAAATACCAACTTTTACTTCAGTGAAGTCAAGCAAAGTTCTAAGAAGTCAGCAGGTTTCTCGATAATGTTTAAATGGTCACTTTATAGTAATGTACCTGCCAGGACCTTATTTCATACTTCTAGTGTCAGTTGTACTACTTCCACAGCAGTAAAAAATCTGCAGCGAATGCCCTGCTCAGCTCCCCTGTCAATCACATTGTAGTTTTTCCACTTCCTTTTTGTTTAGGGTAGAGAAGTTTTCGAACATAAGGTTTGCAGGAATTAACGCACTGCTGTATTTACACTCCTTGGAAAAGAGGTAGTCCAGGTCAACATGTTTTAACAGCATGTTTTCAAAATCAAAACTCCTCTACACATGAGCAACTTCCAGCCTGGAAAACTCAACACAATCTTTCAGAGACTCTAAAATAAGTCGTGTGATTTTATATTTCCATGGAAGACAGACATACTAAAATACAGACTATGATCAACCAAATGAAGCTATTATGTCAGCTTTTGTGGTTTTCTACAAAACCATTTTAAGTTTCTCCTTTCTCTTCTAATCTACAATCAGTAAAATCCCACTTTTATAGTGCCCTTTGCACCCGTATGCATAAAATGAATAACCTTGCAGTTTAATTATGCAGTATCTATCAATTTTGAAATGATGTAAAGTTGCAGATAGAAAAAGAATAAAACCTCTTTAAGAATCCAAAATTAATATATGTCAAACTCAGGCTAAATCTTAATCTTCTTGCAACATTTCTCTGAAATAGATGTTCTTTTATCACCTGGCATATCAAGACCCACTGGAAAAAAAAAGAAAGCATTTGGTTAACATGCTGTGGAACAGCACTCTCTTTTCCACCTCACTTCAGGCTATTCTTGAAAGATCTGAACAGTTGTATAATAATGAAAAATGTGCAATACTGGTGGGGCATTGCTTGTGCACACATACCTCCGCCCACGCATTCATCATTCCGCAGGTATTGTCAGTGAAAGTTTAATTGCATAAACACTCTGTAACTGTCCTGTCATATTTCTTGTCAGTCTGGATTCCCTCTCTGGGCTCACTATCTCACAAAACTATAATTGAATTGCTACCAAATCACAAGAGGGCCCCAAAAAAATAAAATCTTTATGAATAGAATTTGTTTCCTATCAGCAGATTTGACAAATTGTGGCAGAGGAAGGGCCTTAGCGATAATTTCTGAGTTTATTCTAAATCCAGTTATTTGCTGTTTGCTCTTATCTGTTCTTTAGAATTTTAAAGCCCCAGTGAGAAAGAATCCCAAACAGCTCAACAGTAGTATTTTTCCAGATCCTGAAGAGACTAGTGGTAAAAAGTAAAATAAAATAAAATAAAATAAAATAAAACAAAAGCTGCTTTAGCCTTGGGTATGGCTAAGTACTGCTTAAACAAAAGATAATATTAATTAATTTTGAAATACAGTGAATGTCAGCCAGCAATATCTTTCGCATCCCCATACAGTCACTTTATTTACTTATTCAGTTCAAATGACAGCTTTTGCAAAATGTCTTGCCTTGAATGTGCAATCTATGTCCATGTTATTAATTTTTTCCTGTGTAATACTTCTCTGTACATTCGATTCCTGAGTAGATAATGAAGGTAATGACCAAATAAACTTAACACAAAGGTGTGACATATACTTTGTTAGTGTACTGTGAAACTGGAATGCAAATTAAAATATAACTTATGTTAATATTTTCAGAAAAATGCATCCCATTAGGCTAGAAGTTGCTCATTTTAAGTTGAAGTTGATATTTCTCTGATATGCATTCTGATTTTACTCTAAGCGAGTCCTAGTAAATGGCAGAAAATTATAACTCTAGCAGAAACCTGAAAACATTGTTCATTCCACTTTAAAATTTTATTAGCAGCAGGTGCATTAGAAACATATCCTAATGAATAACTTTTAAATGGGACAGAACTTCAAGTGGATTGACAACTGTCTGATTGTTTATGTTTTTAAAATGCGCTTATCAAAATCACATAGGATTGATGGGTGTTTTTAGGTGAAGTTATGTTTTAGCAAGAGACTTAATTTAGGACTAAGGTTAAGGCTGAGGATAAATGAGTGCATTAGATGATTAAAGAACATTTGTCTTGTTGGACACTTTAGTAATTTGTTTATGACACTTTCAAAACAAGCTGTAAAAGAAAAGCAAAAAGCCCAGGTTTTAGCCAGCCTCTCTCAAACACAAGCCCTGAACTAAAATCAATTGTTTTTATGCAGAATTAAAAGATATATTAACTTACTACAACTGTGGTTACAGGATACATGGTTTAAGCACATTTGAGAAAAATATTTTAGATACTGTTTTTTACCTTTTCTGCCTTTTTTTTTTCCCTGGTTGAAATGTCTGACAATGTTTATTCTCAGTTGAAGGGGGATGGAGTTGCAGAGTGGAAGAATGAGATTTCTCACCTCTTTGCAAAAAATCTTATTAAAGATTATTTTACCTTGCTTTTACAAATTTTTATTTTGTCTTTTTTAGTAGTGCTAGAATTATTTCAATGTTCTTTCTAGGAGATAAAGTGTTGTTATAAGAGATGGATGCCTCAGGAGAAATACAATAGGAAACCTGAAACTAAAGCCTTTGATCTTCTGTGCGTAGGTCACTGATTAAAATTTGATTTAGGTAAGCAGTTAATTAGAATTATCACTGGTGGCTTATTTGGACTGGACTGGGGACCAACACTTCCGGTGCCAAAAAAGTCCATGAAAATTGCATATATTCACAGGAAAACACCTGGAGTTTGGGCAGGGCCTGGACTGTGAACTGTCTTCCCACCCCTACAGAAAGTCACTGGAGAGAAAGGCTGGAGAACAGCAAAGCAACAGCATGGGAAAGACTACACTGCTGGTGCCCATGCTGTACGTGTTCTGTGGATAAACAAACAATTTCATTCCCCAGGGCGCTCTCCATCTGGCACCTATCATCAGAAGGAAATTCACTCAAAAAAACAAAAAAGGAATCTCTGTTATGATGATAGCACAGCTACATCTTTTCATTCAGTGTTCACCAAAACCTTTAAGGATAATGTGCTTTGATAAGATACAGTTATGAAATGAAATAATTAATCTTAATCACCTACGCTGAACTAGATTAGTACTGTGTTTCAGTCCTGCCACATTGTCACCCAATAAATGTCCAGTCCTAGAAGGGACTAGCCAGCGTGAGGCTCCTCAGGAGCATTCCCACAGACAGTTTATGGGTTTGTGCAATAGCCTGACTATAAAAAGCCTTATCTTTGTGACCGGCGTAGATGAGCATCACCGTCACCATTGCAGGTGGCACTGCCGCGCCCCTGGCTGCCCCCTCGCTGTGCTGGGCCCTGTGCAGGCACAGAATACACGGCTGTCTGATAGCTGACCTGCTGCTGCTGCAGGGGTGGCCAATTCAGACTTGAAGTATCAGGATTCAGTGGCACAGAGCGCTCAGGGAGCAAACAAGGGAACGGATTTTTTAGTTGCCCTGCAGCTAGTTGAGCAATCAACCCCGGTGAAAAACGTAAAATGTAGTAAAATCAGAGAGACAACATATCCACTTTACCTAGTGATAAACAAATAGAGATGATAAAGTTAGATGACTTATTCATAGTGGTCATATCCTATTCATAACTGAAAACCAAGGAGGATCTGAGACAAACTGCCTGGGAAAAGCTTCAAGAACTGGAAGCAACAGGCCTTTCACACAGAAGCAATATTTTCAGGCTTTTCCCAGTGTGACCATGAGTAAAATTGTTCACTGGAGGCAGACATTCCTTTTGGCCAGCTCTGCCTTTTGTGATCTCTGCCCCCCACAGAGCTGAATCGATACCAAGTAATATCATCCTTTGTATCTCTGCTGTTTTGTGTATATAAAGAAGATAGAATTGCGTAATTTTGACAAGAACAAGGTTTTAGTCTGTAGTATGATGAATTAAACATAACTGACTTACAACAAGCCAAGAGCTTTAAGCAGTCAAGTCTGAGCTGCTTGAAATCTCAGATTCTTAAGCACCGGTACTGTTCTACTCTGCTCTGAAAAGAAACAGCCTATCCAGCTCCAATTACAAGTATAATATTTGAAAAAAAAAAGGTAATATCAACATATATTATGTAAGTAAAGACTGTAGTATCATTTTATGTTAGAGAGGAACACAAAAAATACCTTAAAATTATTTTTTTAAATATAACAATTTCTGGGTTTATAACTCAATTTAAAATGAGAAATAAACCCAATGTGTAGATTATAAAATAAATACTAAAATAATAATAAAACCAAATGATTTTATGATCTACATTTTACTTAGAGTGGGCATCAACAAATCTGTCAAATGAAAAAAAATTCCCTACAGTTAAAAAATAGATATCATGAATATGGTTAATGGTAATTACTTTGGAAAGATACACAATGTCAAAGAGCAATATTTAGAAGGAAGAAATAGGAGGTTGGAAAAACGAGTGGCGGGGGCAAAAGTAAATGAGATATGAATTTTTAACAGCAGGATGGAGGAAAGAACCAATGTAATTTAAGGCTACATAGGTGAATATGGTCACAGAGTAAAATTATTCTTTTATTTGGGAAAATGTGGCATTCACGTGAAACTAAGAGACAAAAAACCTGAAGCTTCTCTCAGCTCTTTCAGTTTTGAAAGAGCTGAGAGAAGAGCACAAAATAAGAACTATGAAATTTTTCAGAACAAAGCACTTGTGAGCGAAGGATGAAATTAACATTATGGTGGTGTGCAAAAATGAATGGAATATACTCTAAATGAACATGTAGACTGAATATCACAAGTAACTGTGAGAAGATGGAAACACAATTACTCTGATTTTTCCAAACTCAGCTTTATGACTGAGAACAATCCCACATAAGACTAGGGATATTCAGGAAGATAAGTTAGCCCTATTTCTCACAGCTCTTCAGCTGACATAGGAACACACTCCACTGGAACTGACACAGACACATGATCAATGAAACAAAAATCCTGACCTCAGAGCCCAAATCAAATAGATCTGAAAAAAGCAGTTGGGGAAATCAATACAGGCAAGTAGACACTCTCCAGCCTACTTTGCCTTTATGTTTCTTTTTTTTGAGGCAGTGAAGGAGTACAGTAGAAGGTCCATGCAGTCTCCAATCATCCTGCCATATTTTTAGTTTCTTCTTGCCTGTTCGCAAAGAGCTTACAAACCACACTAACTACTGGTCTGTCCAGAGTGCAACAGAGATTCTACAGGTTGGTCTTCCTGTAGTTGTGGAAGAGTTAATAGAATTTCTGCTTGAAAATCAATTCTGTTAAAATATGTGTTTATTACAGTACATGGGGATCAAACAAAAGCAAAGGTAGATTATTCTCCTGCTTATACTGATTTGGCATTTTATAGTATAGTAAATACACTTGCCTAATTTTGTGATACAATAAATACACTTGCAATAGGTGATTTCACAACTTATCATGTACACCTTACACGTACATAAATATTTACATATATATACACACACTTATACACATATACCGTATTTAGGCACTTTCAGGGTGTTTATGTTTCTGTCTAGTGGACCTACTCTATGGCCTAGTTTTGGCAGAGACATATTCCATCTTCAATCCAGCAGATAACAGTTCCAAGTTATCTGCAGGATTTTTCTCTATTTACTTTGTATAAACATGGAAATGACCTATATGATTACTTAACATAAATTCAACACAAATTCTACATTTGACTTCCATTTATTAATTGTGACTAAAGACAACAGAGGTTCCTCTTGTGCAAAAAGCTATGATATTGCAAGATTTGGTAGAAAGAAGAAAAGCTGCACTTCTTCTAAGAACCCATTTCTATTTTAGAAAAAACATTACAAGTTAATCCTGAAGAATTACCTGTGGCAGAGGAACCTAGAAGAATATAAACCTAGAGCCAAATTTAGCTCTGTGGTAAACAGAGGAAGCTGAGACATCATTATTATAATTAGGAAAAATCTATCTTGCAATCGCAGTTACACAAATCCCAGGTTAACAGGCAGAAGAAATGACAATGTTCTTAGGAAGAGTCAAATCCAGACATCTCAGCCTCACCAGTATATGATCACAGAATAAATAAAATTTCCCTAAAGCTGAAGATTTGTATTAATATTGTTGGTATCACTACTGTAACTTTTAAAGCTAACTTGTGGCTGAAATGAAAGCAAGTTTTAACATTAGCATGCATACAGGTCACTCTGATATTATTCTACCACATAATGATACCAGAAATCTCTCAAAGATTAATGATGATCACATAATTCCAGAAAGTCAGCACTATATATGTAGAAATATATTGGTAATAAAAACCAGTCACTCTTGTGCCTTTCCCCAGTTGGGGATCTCTCACTTTTCTTTGATTTCTAAAGGCTTCAGATCAATAACTGGAGTGACATTATTAACAGCTCCCTCAACACCTTGGCCAGCACTAATATTAAATCCATTATACCTTCTGTTTGACATTTGCAGTACAGCAGAAAGTGCTGTAGATACAGTCAAGCTGCCTTGGGAATGGGGTTGGATGCAGGGTTAGTGAGATGGCTTCCCTTGCCTGACTCTAAATTCATCTCATTGATAGAAAACTTCAGCTATTCAGAAAACTACACTAGGCAGTAAATAATTCACCTGTCAAAGTGGGTAAAAAAAAAATCACTTTCACGCTGTTTTTGAAATACATTACCAAAGGGTCTTCAAAAAATATTTGACATTCCTTATTGTCATCACGTTTACAGAATTTAATAGGTATCACAACACACATCACAGTGTTTCCAAATGAATGTTTTACTAGCGAATGATGTTAGAAGCATAGACAGTTGTTTGGTTTGTAGTTTTAACTTTCACAGGAAGTTTTTTAAGGCATTTATTGTACATTGTAGGCACCATGCAATAATATAGCTTAATCAACCTGAGCAAAATTGTCAGACAAATTAACTGGCAATTCTCAGTATTTCCACTGGCATACCTTACATCTGTACTTAATCCCTCAGCATGCCCGCTCTCTGTGGCATCCCCTAGATTCTAGCTCTGGTGTTCTGGCTGAGCTTTATTCAGGACAGAACATGCCATGGGGAGCTATGTCTAGGATATCCTTAAGTTCCTATTTGAGAGTACTTCAGGGCAGCTTAGAGTAGATCACAGAACAGTGACGTTTTAACATGACTCCCCTCTTGGCTGTACCTCTAACACCAGGAAACACCCAAGCTGTTCAGGGATGGCTGTTCTAGTAGTCTGGAAATCAGTCAGAACAACCTGAAAATTCTACTATTAAACTATCATTGCTGGTGCACAAGAATGGATAGGAGTATCTGTAGTGGCTGTGTGCTCAGGTTCACCCTGAAACCATAATTCCATAGCCTGTTTGCATTTGCTGTAAATGGTTCTCTTAACTACACTTCCAGTATCTGTCCAACTAAAAGCTGCAGAGAGGAGGAAATGCTAAGCAAATGAAAACACAAATGAAAGAAGCAGAAGATGGTGGCACTAGGTGGGGAGAAGGGCAGCTCATCAAAATATTCTTTGACCTGATGGAAGATTCTGACACAGAGTTTAGGAAAGAACCTTGCTCAGTAGAAGAAAATAACAGGATCAACAGGTTATGTAGGATATTCTCAAGTACAGTGACTTCACAAGAATTGAAGCTTTTGTGACAGCACTTGAAACCTTGCTGTCATTGGAGGCAGCCATCCCTGTGATGGGACTAAGGCTATCACAGAGCAAGGCTGCAGCTTCATTTCCCTTTGGCATAGTACAGGTTTGCCTTTCCTCTTGCTCTTAGTTAGGGGACTCTGACACAAAAAACTCTGAAGATTCCTGCTGAGATGATTTCAAAGGTATCTGCTTGCTACACCTCTGCCATCTTTCTGCCTAAGGTTGCCAAGCATGGTGTGTCTGCTTCTCAACAGCTGCTATTCACAGTTCAGATTAGCTACTGGTAAAAGCACCACTGATTTTGGCTTATATTAATATCCTGGCTGTGAATGTTACAGCTGACAAGTAACAGTGCCCATGCTCTTCTGTCCCATCTAGTGGCATTAATCTGTAGCAGAGGTCATAGTGTGTAAGCAAGGTATTAACCTCCTAGGTGCCTTTAACAAACTCCAGAATCACAGTCCTAATAAACCATTCTTGTCTGAATGCGTGATCAAAGAAACAAGTAAAACAAAAATTGAGGTGGATGTCTCCAAGGCTCTGGACCCTATCCTGCTCTTTTGGTTTTTATTACATGGGCCTACAATAAACCCTTTCCCTGTTAAAAGGACTATAACAAGATACAGAGGAGTGCCTTTTATATACATGGACAAGTTTGAGCAATAATAGCTGTCTCCAGCTGATTCTTCTGGATATTTACCCAGATTTGGAGTGAATTTTGCAACAGGAGAGAGATCCATACTGCTTTAGCACTACTGCTGGGAATACCCAAACCAACAAATCTGAAACTGGCTTGGGTGGGTCAACAGGTGCTGCAGTCTCAGGAGATGCCTGGCATGTAGGCACGCATGAAGATTCAGCAAGAGTCAAAATCCCACAGCCTTCCAGGAAATGCACTAATTCCAGCCACAAAGTGGACTGTTTATATTCTATGACTTGAACGGGTTATATAAATATTGACAAAATACTCAGAAGAAAGATTCCATATCTGCATACATCGGCTGTTGGCCACTGAGAATGCAAAGTGAGTGGAACCGGAACTCTCATACCTTAACTGAAGATGGATGGGGCATTAAAACTTTATAAGAAATATAATTTCCCACAGCCTAACTCAGCTTGAGCACAAGACTGTTAGGAAGTTAAGTGTTCAGTGAGGTGTCAATGTAATTTTATGTTTTTAATTTCCTCAGTTTTGAAATTGCCCAAAGAAACAATTTAATTGCTATGCATGCTATAGTTTGAATACTTCCAACTAGGCTTCTAAAATTGACATTTTACTGAAATGAACAGGGTAGGAAAGGAGTGACTGTCTTCTACCTTTTACTTGTACTTTACATTTTACTATCCTTTACATTGCACTGTTTGACTGGTAAGAGTATCATTTTATTGGCCATTTACTTAATCTTTTTGCAGGTTCTTATTATTTTTGTCATTTCAATAGGAAAGAGATTTTAAAAGTGAAAATCTAGAAATCTAAAAATAACAGAATATTACTGAGACTCCAAAATCATGCTTTAGTTCTGCCTCTGTGGGCAGCTATCCTTGTGTCTGATGTCAGTCCAAGCATAGGAAATGCCATTACCAAAAGTATGTTCTGTTAAGACCTGAGAAAATACGGTTGCAGTGACAGACCTTTCAGTCTGTCACTCTTACACTCTTACACT
>VZRQ01000142.1:1198918-1218918 GCA_013397975.1 Machaerirhynchus nigripectus | reverse complement strand
TTCTTTTGCCGGTGTCAGCTTATTCCATCTCAATCTAAGAATACAGACAATATGCATCTCTCTAAGCATCTAATTATTTTGTATTTGCCAGCCTACAGAGACCGCAATCTGCAGGGAAATGAAAGTAAAACACAAGCACACAGAAATCCCTCACTAAAGAATGAGAAGAAATTCTAAACCAGGTGAAATGCAGAGTAATTCTTAAGCAATGGAGACAGTGTATTTCAGGTTTCAAATGTCTGATTTTTAAACTAGAGACTATGGCTTTTGCAGGTTCTCTTAAGCCCCAATGTTGCTTACTGCTGGCACAAATGATTGTACTTTTGGAATGTGAGCATTTCTAATACAACAGGTTATGTCTGGCCAGAGAGAAGGGGCGGTGATAACACTGACAGGATGAGTGAATACTTTTAAACTACAGGTGATTTTTATCATTCTGCAAAGGTGTGTAATGAGTAGACTCCAGGTTAAAGACATTTCCTTTTATATAATGTACTTAAAGACTTTCAAAATTTACTTGTTTTGGTTAACTGTGGTTAAGGTTTCTGATTTCTCCTTTCTCTTATTACGTCTTGTTTTCACAGCTTTTGGCTGGCAAACAGATGCCAACAGTGATATCCACAGGCAGGGAACAAGCTGCAAGGCTGCATCTCAATGGCAAATCCCTGCCAATTATGTTAAAACTAATTATAAATCTCTTTCCTGTAAAATCATAACCCTAGCTGAAAATAATCCACATCCCAAACAGAACATGGGCTACATTTTAAAACAGACTTTTCCCCAAGGTTAATGTCTTGATTGCACATATTCTCAGAAAATAAATAGTTCAGTTGCAGAAAGTAGTTTTAGTTTGGTTCATTCTAAATTCACACACCTTTACAAAAATCATCAGTGAAAACGAGACAGTTCAGTTTTAGTACTAAATCATACTCCACGCAGCATCGCACTTTCAGGAGCTGTGCATCAATCTGCAGTAACTATTTCATTCATCTGGTATTGTTACAGAGTGTAAATCAGGATTCATAAATGATCAGTTTGTATCCTTTGGGAGGGAGGGATTACATGTAAATAATCCCTTTAATGTACGCATTGCCTCTAAGCATTTCACACAGCAATAAATTGGTAAACTGAATTTGAGCAATTAAGAAATTAAATGAAACTAATAGAATGTGTATTTTAATATTTCTTGGTGGTTATTTGGGGATTAGCGAATATGAAAACAGCCACTCTCCTTCTGTATGAAGGTAAACTGCAGCACTTTGATAAACTCTGTCAGCTTTTCACTACTGTATTTCAGTCACAACTCCTCTTTTGAAATTCTTCAATATACCTTCCATTCCATAATTGTATTATTAACTGCATTAAACTATGAAGTCTAAGTACTCATTTCAATAGAAGTAATCACAGATCCCATAGTGAATGGAAACAAGACAAACTACCCCAGAACATGCTACTTATGAAATGATTAACACAAAATGTTTGAGGCAGGAAAGGCACCATGATAACCAGAGTTTTGCTTCAGTCCTCTCCACTCCACATCCGCTTGCTCCCACCTCTCCAGAAAACAGCTGTGGTTCAAGGACAGCCTGGACAGAAGTGAAACGAGAAAGCAGATGCACAGGAATAAACTGCTCTAATAGAAGAAACACAGAAAATGATGGGCTTTATAGGGCAGGATATTTATCAGACACAGACCTTGGCTTTCTTTCCTTGTCTTCAGGAAACAATACTCTGATCTGAGAAGCTAATGGTGAAGGAAAGTAAGGGAAATTCCAGCATACTATCTATTAGAAGTATGTCATAAGAAGCAATAACAAGGTTCATGAACACTGTTACTCAGCTCATGCAAACAGAATTCTATATGTTCAGTTTGGAATTTTACATACATTCTATTAGGTATTTAAAATAAACTAAAACAAGAATTTTTTTTCCCTGAATAATGTTATCATTATTCATTAATTCATTATTGTTACAAGATACTGCAAATAAATCTGTATGTTGTCAGGTTATGGACAGGTTAACCACACCAGTCCTGTGAACATGAAAGATCAAAAAGAAAGCAATTATATTTCTCTTCTCTGCATAAGGTTATAAGAAGAGCTATGATCTAATTTATTCTTACTTCCAATCTTTAGCTGAAATCAAGCACATTCAAAATGATACTATGACCTAGTTATACTACAGGCTAGTGTCGCAATAACAACAGAAATCCCTAAGAAAGTAATTTCTACCTCAGATGAAAAAAACAGAGAAAACCCATGAACAACCTACTAACCAGAAGCAGCAGTTTAATAGTGTGCTCCATTTCAGCCTGTAGCCTAAAAAAAATACAGACTCTAAAAGGAAATACTAGACTTTCAGAAGATTCTATATAATTGCACAGGTTGGGCCTGCTCATTAGCCAATTTGCTCTTCTTCAGATTTACAGCTCTGAATATAACAAAATCTTTGTCACATGGCGCACTTAGGATTTTCAGCCTCCAAATTAACTTATTTTTCTTACTAGAAAGTAATTCAGTGACACCCACTGAGTTTTAGGCTTCCATTTGGTGCTGGGAGAACAGCCTTTTCAGGGCCTTACAGCCCAACACAACACTAAAAATGTGTCTGGTGTTAAACCTGTGCTGAACGTTCCTCAAGGTAAATGGGATGCAAATGAATGTTTGGTTATTTTGTTTAATATGGATGATCTCATGCACCTTTGAACTGTTCCATTGCTAGCTGCCAGCTGCCGCTTACCACTAACAGAGAAGTAAATTTTATAGGACATGCATTGGATCACTTTAAACTAACCTCCACAGAAATACAATAGTTCATTGGGAGTAAAAAAAGGTGTCTGATAATGCCACCTCTGCCAGTTGCTTGGATGGGTGGAAGAAAGTGGGAGAAAAGTCCAAGATACTCTAGCTGGCAGTGCAGCCACACAGCTTATCCTTTACTTCCATAATCATTTATAAAAACATAGCAAAATGCACAGTGCTAAGCAGCTTGTGCTCCTATCATAATGTACAACCTCTCAGTACCTCATGTACAGTAATACTTCCATAAAAATCAAGCTGTATTGCTTCTGCTTCTTTGTACAACACTTTGCATGACTAAGAGCAGCAAGTGACAATGTTCTCCAGTTAACTGAGATTGATTATTGGTGCTTCAGCACATCCATAATCATGATGCATGCAGCACGGAGAGATGGAATTATTTTCATACACTGCCCTGATTGGTAGAAAAAACATTATTTTCTCACCAAACTCAATATGTGTAGGATGCATGCAATATGCTCTGGAGGAAGGGGTATTCTGCTAGCTGCCAAAGGTCTCTAGCTGTACTCATGCCATGCGTGCCTCTGAGCAAGGGGAGTCGTGCATGACGACTGCATTTGTTATTCTTCAGTCACAGTGGTCACCACTATAAAGAACATAAGTTTAACAGTGGTTTCCACTCTGCAGTATCTGAGATACTATTGTTTTACTACGAACAACAGTGAGAATCTGCAAGAAGCATAAGAAATGAGTGTGGTACATGGTGGAAAGCATGGCAGTTGCAGGTCTGGATTTTGTTTCAGTAACATTGGTTTTACAGCTGGTTAACTGTACTGACTTCAAAAGAATTGCTGCAGATTGTTACTAATGAAGTGACTATGGAGTGTGAACCTCTGTATCTGCTTACAGCAAGAGGAAACTGAAGATTCTTTAGCAGAAAAATGGGTTAGCAAATTTTTTTTCTTTTCTTTTACAGCATGTTTTTTTTAAAAGCTATTTCCAAAAATCTCAGAGGACTTAATATTTTAAAGAAGTCACTGTTATGCCGTAAAATCCTGGAAGCTATAAAAACATCTAAGGTATTGGCACTTCATATTTGGTAACTTCACCGTTTGGTGAATAGCAAAACTATTTTGAAGGTCAGGTGACTTTTCTAAATCAGAATCATCACATCTTTCTGGAGGATGTGATTCCTGGGAAACAAGGAAGAATTTGCCTTTTCCAACTGACATATCAATAGCCTCTGCTACTCTTCCCTACAGAGCAATACTGTCTAACTGTGGTATTATTGCAACAGCAAAAGTTAGTGTTACAGTAAATCTCATTTGATCAAACGGATTAAACAGCACTTTGAGGCTGTGGAAATGGACAGTACCCTGCAAACTCCTTACTGATTGAGTGATTAATTAAATACTTTTTTAAGGTGAAACACGGCTACAAATAGCTCAGTAATAGAAAAAGCAGTAATATATCTATGCTATAATGAATTCTCTATATTAGGATTAACACACCAAATTGCAGATAGTTAAATAAGCATTTAAATTATTACTTTTCTCGTTATTTCATGTTTCTCTAGATACTAAGCTCCATGTAACCCAAGAAAGATGAGAGATGAAATATGAAAAACTATATAAATATCACCACACTGTACTACAATTTATAAAATAATGTACACAGAAGAAAGTGAAATTCAATGTAATGTGGTATCAACATTAGAACTGGCTTTCCTCTGGACTAATGGGCGTGATACCTCCCTCTTCATAACTTTTACAGATCACAGGACTTCTGGATATTAAACTTCTTGGGCAGAAATGCTATGTTCTTCCCCAGCCCATCATATGTCAGTGACCGAAACTGGATCTGAATCGTGGATCTGAATCTGGTTCCTGGATCTGAATTGTTTATTCAAAGAAACAAGCTGGATTTATGCACTTCTTGAAGGCACAGTATTTCCTTACATGGTAACTCTCACTATATGACCTATCCCGTGTTGCCACATCAGCAATGCACCTTCTAGATGTCCTTCTATGGTGTGATCATGCTCTGCTCACCCCTCTGTCAGTTCCGGCAGGCACCTCTCCCTAGGGGCCTGTGGTGTGACACCTCCTCCCCCCAGGGTCTGAGCCGCCACCTGCTCCTTTGTGCTGCCGTGTGCTTCTTATCTTTCCCCATAATCTCACTTTCAGTTTTAATTCATGTATCTCAAGGACAGACATAGAAACTGAAAAACCTTCCAAATAAAGTTTTGTATATGCTAGTAGAAAGAGGAGAAAGAAAAACTTATCTTCAATACTGAATTGGATAGACTAAGAAAGGCTTTCAATTACTGTGCACACATGTACATACACACAGCAGCATGTAACTCATTTAGCATAGGTTACCAAAAAAACCCCCAAAACAGTAAAATTACAACAATTTTCATTAAACTGCTGACATCAGTGGAGGCACTTTCAATTTAGTCCAGTGTGGGACTATAGAATGAGATTCAAATTACCCTTTCAGGAAATGAGAGAAATCTTTGCAGTGTCTCCCCAAAGGCCAGGGTCAGCTTTTCAAAAGCAGCCTTTGATTCCGGATGCTCAGCCCGAGACAGCTCTTTGGAAAATTTTTCCATGGATATAAAATCCTTAATACCTTTATGTTAGGCATTTATCAACTAGAGAGTTTTCCTGTTGGGACAGGGTGGGGGCTTGTAGCCTTCTGCAGCTGTTATCAAGTGGCACTTATTCTGTCAGGAGCAAGTATATGCAAGGCAGCAAACACTAGCACTGGGTATTAAACAGATTTCTTTGGACACCTGCTTTTGCTCAACTCAGCTCCCATTTTCTCTCATACCTTTGGTTTTATTTTCTCTTCATCTTGTACAGAGATTGCCTATGGCAGTTCTTTGTAACGCCATATAACCTAAGAATGAAGGAATTAAAGGTCTTTGTACAAGCCTCTGTGACCCTGTGCCAGGCTGGAAAGGGAGCCCTTCCAATGTTCTAAGAAACTTACACTGTGAATTCTGAGCAAGACCATGGTGTTGTGGGAGGAAACCTCTAAATTAAGTTAGATACTCCTATAGTTTCTGCCTTCAAGAGCATACCAGAATGGATTTGATCAGGTACATTGTAGGAAATTGGGGTACTGGCTAAAAGATCAAATTTCAAAAAGTTCTCAAACTATTTTAAAAATATATTTGCATTTTACAAAATTGAGTAACAGAAGAAAAGATTCTACTGTTTTTTTGGGAAAGAGATTTCTCATTCACTTTTCCTTAAACACTGTCAAAAATATCCCCAGAACCTCTCTTTTGTTTAAATAATTATTCTTGTTCCATTTCAGGCCAACCCATCTCTTTCTCAAGGCATTCATAAGTCTTCTCTACTGCCATCTCAAATTCTCTCTCTTTCCTTTAGTCTCTTTTTGTGTCCCTCTGGAAAATTCCATCTGTTTTTATTGCTATTCTGAATTGGAGGTCATTCCAAGTTTGAAAGATACAAAAGCCTTACATTACTGCATTCAGATGTAAGAGCTGAAAGCTGAGAGCAAAACATAGCTGCCAAGATATTTAGCTTCAGTTTTATAAACTGTGAGGAAGACAGGAAAATAGGAACACATAGAAAAGCAAAGCATGAAGCTGCAGAGAAAGGAAAGAGTTATACATGATGCAGACAGATACCGTCTCCAAATAAATGCCTTCCTCTCAAAAGTGATTGGTCATATTGATCACTTAGAGTAATACTTTCCACAGTCAGATTATTCCAGGATTCGCAGATTTGTTGGTGGAATGGGACATGCTGATAGTTTTGGTGTCTTTACAGCTGCTTTTGTGCTGTTCCTTCTATGCTAAATTAGGCATTAGCCACAGATCTAGATACTAAGCATGGCATATTGCATAAATACGTTGGGTTGCGTCTTTTAAAACCTTTCAATTGGTTTATATTTGTCCCGGGTCTGAAAATTTCATTCTGTGAGTACTTGTACATCTATCTCACTAATGGAATGGAGACGGATGATTCAGCTTATTGGGGTGTCCTCTGGGTATCCTGTATCCTCCCACACTGAGGATGAGCCTCACAACTCGTATGCCACTCCTTCTAATCACAACATTAACATTACATCATGAGAACTGACATTAAGATTTATTGGCCCTTGATTTGGCACTTGACTTTGTCAAGACACACTGATATTATAGCAGATTTCAAACCTGATACCAGACTTACTGCAGTATTAGCCCATTGTCAGCAGTCACTGAGCCTTTTGCAAACATCCTGGAGCATCCTTTCCTCATCACATCTCTTGTCCTCAGCTACAGTCACAATATTTGGTAGTGGAAATCAGCTGTTAGCTTCTGATGTGGAATAAATTTCCTTCCTCCTGCACAAAAATCCATTATTCTTGAAGAAGGCATAAATCTAGCTTAGTACTCCATTTGTTTTCCAGCAACAAAATGAATGACTTTGTTTCAATTACATTTACAGTAAAAAATATAGCATTTACAGTATTTGAGTACAGTGACTTTGGCTGTTTTATTTATGAATATGGATTTCTGCATAAAGGTACCATTTCTGCTTTACTTCTACTTTTTTGGTGAATGACCAGACTAATATTGGCTCTCAGGTGAGTCACAGCAGGTACCGCATAAAATACTGCTGAGACTGTAAGAAAGGTCTTGTCATACTATTTAGCAACATAATGCTAACAAGGACAAGAATGGAATATTTCCCTCTGAGGGTTAGATCTTACATATATGGATGTCTACGAAAGTTTTATTATCAGAAATCAGCAGCTTTCAATCAGACTTTTTAGCAGTAAGCATTGGAGTTCTAAAACTGCTGTATGCAGCGAGAAAGTGGTGTTTTTTTTCGCATTTCTTCAAATACTAAAAGACCAAAAATGGCTACAGAATAGCAGTATATCAGGTACCCCAACACTATACCTGAAACAGGCATTCCTAGGGTAGATCTAGTTTTGTATTTTAGTTTTTTTACAAATTTTATTTTAGTTTTTTTACAAATATTAGTATTTGTGGTTGGCAGCTGCCAGTGAGATGTTAATAAGTACTATATGGACTGTCTTCCTGTTCATACCTGTCCACTGGAGCTAGAGTGGAAATCACTGATCACACTTCAGCTACCTCCTTGACCTCCACCAGCCACGGCCACAAATTTCCCTCAAAAAAACCAAACCAAAAACCCAAACAAAAAGCCACCACAAAACAAACAAATAACCTTACCCACAAACGTGTGGGGTTTTAAATTTGATCAGTTTTAAGCATTCTTAGAAAAATGTTACACTTACTACTTTTCCAAATTGAATAGGGTCAAGGTTAAATATGGAGCTAAATAAAGGTGCTTTTGTTTGAGGAAAAAATGCTCAAGGGGTCAAGTAGCCCAAAATCACAAACTTAAAATACACAAATCAAGTAGAGATACAGATAGTCCAAGGTGCATAGATGGCTTTGGCTTTAATGGAACAAAATACAGAGAGCCTTTCATATTCAAAGCAGTTTGTAGGCTAACTGGATTAATTGTATTCAAATGCACCATCTATTAGGCATTCAGAAATACCTCAAGCATCACAGTGGATAGTGGGTCTTCGTAATGGGATAGATTTTGCAGGACATTATTATTTTATATTTTATTTTATTTTCGTGTAATGATGTATCAGAATGCCCTGGGAAGAAAATATCTAGACAGAAATTAAATACATGGGCCACAGTTTTGTCTTTTCTAGCATTCTGGTTTGAACTGTCTCGCTGTTTTACAGTGTACTTACTTATGTATGTAACAATACAGAGTAAGAACTATCCAAAAGTATGTATATCCACTTCTGTTAAAGTGTTTGAGTTCTGAAGCCGATTTAGGATTTAGCCTGATCATCAATGTAAATAAAGAAAAAAACAAAGCTGGAATTCCAAACTTTTGGAGTAAGTTTTATATAGTACTTTACAGATTGTGATAACTTGGTTTGGTTGGATAAGAAAACAGTAGAACCATCCTCTGTGCCGTCAGTTAAAGAATGGAGATCTACAAATATGATGCAGTTGATTGCTTCCTATTAAATGCTCAACTTTTAGAGATTCACACAGTGACCTAGGAGCATGTATATTCTCCCAACTCTGACATTTCTACTTGGCAGCCATGTTATTTTATTAGCATAGTGTCAGCAAACTGGATGTGTTGCTTCAAATTTCATCCATTATCCACTCTATTATGTGTGTAGTATCTCACAGACCATTTAGAGAACTGACTTGACCTAGGGAGAGAAAAGCAAGGAAAGCTAAAAGCAACAAAGCTCTAGTAAATATCTGCAGAAAGTCTCGGAGTGTTAGTAATGGCCCAGTTCACACAGAGTTGGTGTGAGGCACATTTGTGATGGTTACAATGCTTCACTTAATTAATCTGGTTCTATATCTCATTTTCTAATTTCTATCAACAAATATATGGTGACTCCTAGTAACTTGCCACACCCTTTCACTTAGCTTGAAAAATCTACGTCAAATCAAAATTACTACTAAAAAAAGATGAAAACTTATCAAATGTGAAATTAGATTAAGAGTCAATCAAAATCCAACTGTGAATTTATCATTTCAATGAATTTCAATGAATGGTTTAAAATCTGTTCAAAATCTATTTGAAAATGAATATGTAATAATACAGACATATCTCTTTTTCAAAGCTAGTATTTTCAGATGTATTCTGTGCATTATAATTCATGAACAGGGTAGATGACTATTTGAGAAGTATTAAAATGAGCTGACTTTTCAATACAAGTGTCTGGACAATAAGTTCTTCTATTCTTGGCAATTCAGAAATGTAGACAATTGTGCTAGAAAAATAATATGTATTGTAATATTCATTGTACAGTAGTAGTATAGTAAGTGGCAATTCTGGACATTACAAGAGACACAAGGATTATTTTCTGTGATTGCACAGAGAATACTTGGATTTCTTGTGAAGCTTTTGCATTGGAAATGAGATTCATCAGTCTGAACAGGGCAGGGTTAGAGCCCTTAGCAACATGCTTATTTTGTAGAAGGTCACTCAATAATAACTTCCTCTGCCCTCCAAGCTTATTAAGACTGACTGGCATATATTAATGAAAACACCTGATTCTCCAACCATAAAACCCAGACAAAGACTTTATTTTAATATTAAGGAAGGAACCCTTAATTAGCAGGGTTTCAAAAATGTCAGCTTCTTCTATTAGCTGTTCTGGTCCATCAAAGCCATAATCCCTACTGTCAAATTTCATCACATGATAGACAGTTTGCTGGCTATCTTTTTTTTTAACTGATCATACTGACTGAAGCTTTTTATTTTGCCATCACATTTAACAAGTTTGTATGCATTTCATTGTTACATTGCTGATTTTACTCCTTTCAAAGTCTGCCTGTGTCAGCTAAAAGAAGAATAAATCTGGGGAAACATAAAGTATTACATATTGATACACACACATATAATTAAAGACTTTTGGGGAGAGTTCTTATTCATAATATTGATTCTTTTCTAGGGCATGCAAATGTGCCTGTGTGAAAACACGAATAAAAACCACCATTCACAGATGAATTTCCATTTCAGGCATGTTAAGAGAAAAAAAAGAACAAATGCTCAAAATATTGTGAAGACCTTTAGAGATGCATGTTCTTTAGAATTAACCCACAACACATCTTCATGCTGCATAAAATTTGTTCAAGTAGATATTGCTTGCACTGCCCTCCAAATGAGAGATTGTGTCAAATTTTACTGAAATAAACATACCAATTTAAAAGGATTTATATTCTAGCTTCATTTAGCATTTCCTTGTTTGTTAAACATTCATATTCACAGGAATCTATTTCTTTGACTTAAAAGAAAGCAATGGAAGATTACTGTCCTGTCACAGACTTCTAAACTTCCTATCTAAACACTCTCAGACATGGTCTGTGGATTTGATAAAGCTGTATTCTCAAAACCAGCACACACCTACATAGGTTTTCTCTTTTTTAACAAGAAAAGGAAAATGTATATGGAATTTGTAGGATGACATTGTATTTAGATGAAGTACACTACTATGTTGTTTTCATGCCCATTTTTTCTCCAAATATTTCCTCTTAAAATTTTAGATTTATTTATGAATAATTTATGCAATGCTGCACATACAACAAATGATACATTAAAAAGGAGTCTTAGTATTGAAGATATAACTGAATCTAGGTAAGAAAAACAGATTCCCAGTATTCAACAAAAAGAAAGGACTTTTTGAGTGGAAGACTATGGGTAGCATTTGTATTTTAATGTAGGAGAGAAACAGTCTGAAAAAAAAGAGCAAGGTATGCTAGAGTTGACAAATCAGATGCACAGGCTTCTGCCAAGAACTGGAGGCAGCATAAGAAGCGCCAGAAAGCCAAAATCAGTAAAGGAAATTGAGGCAATCTGAGAGTTTACAATGTGAAAGAAGTGAAGCAGAGTTGTCAGAAAAATACAGATGTTGGGATCCTTACAGGCTTGTAAGGGAAAAGTGTAACAGTCACAGTTTACTCAGACTGAAGCAAAAAGTGAGACTGAGGTTGGATCAAGAGGGGGAGATTACAGCAATGCAGGTAACCAAATGATTAAGAAAAGGATACTGATGAATTGACAAATTTTGGATGGTTTTGTATAGATGGCGTTTTGGAAGGCATGGAGAGGAAAACACAATAGTGAATCTGGATAACGGGATGAGAGTCAATTTGAAGTTGAGAGAGAGAAAGAAGAATAGTTAAAATGTATTTACAGATGTACTTTTGCAGTACTTGGCACTACTGAAGAGCAGACAGAAGGGAGAAGATTCTGCAGCCTGAGAGATGCATATGGACTGCAAAGAGCCACAAGTTCTGAAGACAAAAAAACACCTTTAGAGCTTGGTGACATTTTTTGTGTCTTAAATGTTACGACACCTAATACATGTTACGAAACAGTAGGCCAAAAGTTCACTTCTGCTTAGACTGAGATATGGGCAAGAAATGAAGGAGGTGTTTGAAATACAACTGTAAGGGTCAGTAAGAATGACAATACTCACAGAAGCAGGAGAAAAAAATCTGAGACTCAAAATTATAGAGGCCTATGGAAATTTTTGGCAGACATGAGACATGAGAGGTAATTGGTAAAAATTACCAATCTTGAATGAGAAACATCAGCAGAACAGAGGGAAACTAAGAGCTAACAGAGGAGATAGAGAAGGAGAAATCAGAGATATGACCACTGAGAAATGCAAAAACCAAGAAAGGAAGTGGAGCTTCTGAGGGAGAATGACAAATATCATGCAGAGAATAAGTCCAATAAAGGAAGAACAGAAAAAGATATAGGTGTCTGTAAACTGACTCACTAGCTACACCTTGGCTATGTTACTCAGATATTTAGTGAAAATATAGATCCTTCCTACCTCAGGAAAATAATTCCAGTTCTTCACACTGTGGAATTCTTTCCACGGCTAGTAATTGCATAAAGCTTTATGTGTTAATTGAAGATCCTTGTACCACTGTCTTTTTGAATGTTCTGCTTAGACTTTACTGCTTCCTGAGAGTCTGTATCTATTGCAAGTGACCAAGTATGTTTTTTAGCGGAACTTACCGCTAGACACTGCATTTGTTTTAATGGGTTTAAGTGACTGTGAACATTTACTCATATGATTTCTCTGTCTTTTAATTAATTTAGTTGTAAAACTCACTATTTAGAACAGAAGAGTTCCTTGCCTTTTCAAGGAGACAGTTAAGGAGTGGAGCAACAGTGGATGGCAACAAGATAATGAGGCCAACACATGAAGTTCAGTTCACATGAAGTTCAGTTCTCCCTCCAGTGTCACTCACAATACCTACTAAGTTTTTAACTAAAAACCTACCTAACTGTTTAACTAAAAACCAGTTAAACAGGAAAGCTATATTAGACTCTGAGCAATCTTTATCTTGTGAGGTATATGACAACTGACCTTAGTTTTGAAAACAGTTTTTCCTATAAGTACATCCAATTAAAGCTGTTTGTATGTTTAAAACATCTGTGACTGAACCACAGTTGGGATTCCACTGTAGAGTAAAATAAAGAAAATATGGTCCCTACTTTCAAGCATTTTTAACAACTAGGCACATAATTTTAGACTTTTCCCTTTCTCTTAGTCATTATATTTTTTTGTATTTTTTATATTAAATGATTCTCTTGTTTTAATTTTTATTCATCTCCCCCAGCCAATGCATGCCAGGATCTGTCTTACACAAAAAATGACAGTGAGGGTCTTTTTGTTACTTCTTTGAACAATCCTGCTGTTCTGCCAGCACACAGGCTCTGTCAGGGTCCAGTGTCTATCTAGTACTGGTCCCATTCTGAATATGTGTTTGATTCCATGGGTACCATACAGGAACATAAAACAAAGAGAGGAAGAAGGGAAAAAGAGCAAGAGAGGCTCTTGCGATTGACAGGATTCAGATGTGATGTTTCTGGCTAAGGCTATGATCTGAGAATGTCCAAGAACTGCTATGTCTTGCTAGCCATCACCATGCAGTCCTATAACAATCGCATAGAAGGGAAAGGCCCCAGGCACCTAACATACCAACAAATAAGAAATTCTCCAGCACTTCTCTTTGTAGTTGCCTTGGCAAAGAAATATTGTCAGGCCTTGATTGCACTTTATGTTCATGATATCCTCAATACCCTTTCTCATGATGCTCGACATTTGGGCTGCTTTTGCACATTCAGTTGACAATTTCAGAGACCTATCCATACTGACTCCACGACCTTTTTCCTGAGGTGTAACCACTGCTCTAGTTAAACATGTTAATAGTAGTCCCTGCTATCCGTGGAACTGTCTCTTATCCAAACTGCAGAAACAAGAACAGAATGACGTTACAAATGGTTTGTCATATTTGAGGTATGACTGTGTCTTAAACCTCAGATGTTCTGTAGCCATGCTTTTAACATCTGCTTGGCAAACTATATGGTGCTGCCTTGCTGCTGAAATCCAGATGGTGTACTGCAACATGGCACCTTATATGCTTGACTGGCACTTTCTAAGCCTCTATTCAGCATGATGATAGCATTTTATTGTAAGTTATTTTAAATCATACATGGGTGTGTAATATGTGTGTTTTATATCAGACACAGCCAGAATGGTGTATTTATGGACTGATGGTCCCTGGATATGACAAGGGATAATGAGGTTTATGTGAGGAACAGAAGGGAGAAAAAGGTGAAAGAGCAGAAGGATAGCATAAGGATGCAGGCAAATGAATATAACTGATTTTTTTTCGGTTGCTACGATTTTGGGTGAGAAATTCTGGGTTGCCTTCTTTACAGCAACGCCACTTTTGTGGATTGGAACGGTCAGTTTTTCACTGACAGGCAAGAATATTCAAAACTCTTCAGTTGGAAAAGAGTATTATAATCACTGACTGGAAAGTCTGCCTGCTGGCAATATAAGCTATTATTTTTGTATATAGTGTGCACAATTAATACTAGTGTATTTGGACCAATTTGCGCTGCAAATAAAGCTGTGGCCTTTCCTTGCCAAAAAGAGTGCAATTTCAAGCCATCAGGATTTGCATCTTGGGAAAGGATGGAAAATGAATATGCCAAAGATAAAAGGAAAAATGCACTGCTTTAAAGAAATGGTAAATCACTGAATGCAAGAGAAAGGGAACTAAGTTCAATGATAGTTCAGTATGACACTTTGTTTCTTGCCTTTTCTGTTACCGTAGGAAAGAACGAAAAGGAGCTAAATGAGTTCTTGATGTAAATATCTAATTAGACTTTTGCAGTCCAAAACTTGCCATAAACCATATTTTCCTATGTCTACAGTCTCTACTCAAAATGTAATAAAATTTTTACATTTCAGACTTTATAAGAGTTTAGATGTACAGATTACATTGACTGCAGTGCATGGTATATAGCCCCAAAGATTAAATACATTGCTAAGGATATACAAATTTTCTTTTTTCTTTTTCAAAGTTGGTTTACATTTTTATACTTCTCTGTAAAATGCTTTTCATTAAATTCTCCTGTAAGTATTTTTACACATTGAATTGACTTTTCAAAAGAAAGTAGAAGCTTGATGACAGAAGTTGTACAACACACACATGCACACCTGTGCATTCCTAAGTATGATTTAATTTTATTTCCTACGCATAAGACTCTTTTAATGGATTTTTTAAAGCATTTGGAAGCCTACAGACATATATACACAGAGTCTGCTTTGGAGATGAGTTTGAGCATGAAAGAATCATCTGCATTGTTATCAATTAAATTGCCCTCAGTACTGTAGGCACCTCTGGCAGCGTTCCAGGCTCCAGAGAGTTTGGATTGACTCACAGTACTAGGAATAAGGGTCAAACTGACTCTCACCTTTGCAGTACTGATAGAAGCCCTGTATAAATCACTTGATATATAAATATTTATTTATCAACATTTAGCTAGTCAACAGCATGGTGTGGTCTGCACATATTTCATAAAGCAGATGGTTTACATTTTCTGAACTCAAGGTAAAAGTCAGCACTACCTAATGCTCACTAACAGGATTTTTTGACTACTAATACATCATAATTGCCAGGGTTTCCACAAAGCAAACAGATTAACTCCTAACTGTATAGGGACTGGTCTTACATTCTTATACTCTAAAGAAAAAAAATGAACTTTGAAATGAGCTGCAGAACAGCTCACCATACTGACATATTGTGGTCTGTCCCAAATTCAAGAGTACATTCTTAGCATATTATCTGTGTCAGGTCACAAAACTATTACAGTTTCACTTTTTCTTTGTGTCTGTAATGGTTCCCCATCATCCTGATAAGTGGGCAGTCATTTATCCCTGCACAGATAGAGCTGTGAAGGAGAATCGGATTTCAACAATTATGTAACAGAGATTAATTGATTGATTAGATTATTAATTAAAGTTTCCATTAAATTCTCTTTTTAAAAAGCACAGGATTGTGGATCCCCAGGGTTTTTTCTAACCCTTGAAATCATAAACAAGAGAATGCATAACTAAACATTGTACCTTATCTTGTGAAGAATAATTAAGCCAGTGGATGCATTGCTATGAAGGACAATATTTCTCCTTCCAAAATATTTTATTTTCCTACAAATCATAGGAAAAAGAAAGGGGTTTCTGAGTTCCCCCTACTGAAATAGAGGAACAGACAGCAAAAGTAATGTTTTAAACACAGATATACACATAAGTATGCTTGTCTGGGGTTTATATGCTATACATTTTTATGAAAAGATGAAGTGAAAACATGACTTACGTTGTTTTAGATTTGAACTGATGTGGTCTACCTAGAAGTTCCAGCCATATAACATTTGAGCGATTGTGGAAAAATAAAAACAGCAAGTGGCCTTTTAGGTAACCCATAATTAAAAGCAATTTTGAGCTGTCTTTTCAGGGAAGCTACCCAGGGGAAGTATTTGCTACCTGTTTGACCTTCACAATTGTGAGTCCTTGGCAGTGTCAGCGACCCTCTGAACTGAATTCAAAACTAATCTCTAACAGAAAAAGAGAAACAGAATTCATGCAAATCATATTAATTCCAACATTTCCCCAGTGAGCTGGGTATAAACTACAGCCTAATTAAATATTTTTTAACGATGTGAGTAATTTTTGCCAAGGGGCGGATTCAGGCGAAAATTTAATATGAGATCACAAAAGCTGTTCCCAGCGTTGATTCTGTAAATTAATGACTATCTGCCTTATGATAAAAACATGCTGCCAAGAATGAAAATGAAGTCAGTAAAGCTTGCTCTATTTGTCTAACAACCAAATATACAGAATGCAAAACTTTAAAGGATATGGAAGATTTCCATTGTCTGTATGATGTATTTCTGATAAAGATGCATGATAGTGACAGCATAAAGCTGCTTTATGTTATACAAGACTATCAATTCTTATTAATTATCACTAATATAGCATTAGCTAGTGTTAGCTATGAACCTTGGTGAGACAGTGCCAAGCACGAAGATCCTATGAGGTATTTATTTATGTGTGGGTAGGATAATGTGCTATGACCATTTCATAAATTGGGTATCTCTAAGACACACTGAATGTGGCACAGTTTCTCAGAGTTGCTTACAAAAATTCACGCATCTTACCTAAGACTTTAAGAGACGTTATCATTGTAGTATCTGGGCACCAATCTTAAGTACTTGTCAGAAAGAAAATCTCATTAAGCCACTGTTATTAATGCTTTCAAAAAATAAATGCACAAACATTAAAACTATGATCAAGAGAAACTGTATAGAGGAACAGGAATTACTCATGCATCAGTTGGTCCAGATTTTTACAATGATTTGGAAATTAAACAATAAGCCTTATGTGACTAAAAGGCTGCTTTATAAAGTATAGTATTAGATCAGATATTGAAGATATTCAAATGCAAAAGTCTCTGTTTAACCAATAAAAGACTCCATGCTCTTTGTTCTTCTCATGCTAACCTAACTTGTAACAAGACAGACAGTTAACAGCAAGGAGTTACAAAGCATTGCCAGATGACAGGTGACCAGGACTTTGGTAGCACCCTGGTCAAGAGGCCAGCCCATTGTAAGGGCTTCACAGCCTTATTTATTTAAATTTCTACCAGTGTTGGCCACTGAGACTGAATTTACAGCTTTTCAATTAAAAGGTCATTCTGTGCTAACTAGCATGCCATTGCCTCATTATAATCATAAAATTAGTGAGAAAAGACTAGCATGAATAATATGAAAGAGCCAATCTGAAACGTGAAGAGGTGTGATTTTCTTGCTTCATCAGAGAAGGGAATAAAGCTTGCTGTTTAGAAACAAATATTTTGCTTATAGTGCATGAAAGAAATACTTTACCATTTCTTTCTACTTCAGAACCAATGAATTGGTCATCTTCCGTAAATTAAGCTAGACAGATGAAAGGACAGTTTATGACTGCCAAACAGAGTAAGCTAGGGCACAGCTAGCTTACACTGTTTGATATGAATTATATGAAATGTCTGTGTGAGATTTTAAGTTTCAAAGCATTGCAAGAGGACCTTTATATTTCTTTTAGCTTAGCCATGTTATGTTTTTTTGTAAGTGTAATTATTTAAAGTTTTTAAAGAACAACAGTAACTCAGAGGGACAGTTAATATCAAATACATCTTGGATTATTAGTTAATATACTATTGAAAACTGAGAATGTCATTGCAACTTCAATGTGCCTGTGAAGATGCTGGAAATTATGAGTCTTTGAGTACAGAAATGTAAACTACACAAAGGATGAGGACTTTTGCATTTCCCCTCAAAATATTGGGAGAAACTACTCAATCTATCACATACAAGACACAGAACATGTAGTCTTCCAAGCAGCCATGGAGCTCCACAATATACACAAATAGAGAAAAAAAAAACCCTCAAAAATATGATACACTCTAGAATAACAAAAATGTTTCAAACAATTTAAAATATTTTTTACTTAATGAAAAGCTGGAAGTCATCCTAATTTCAGTATGAAAGCACAGATCATCATTAAGGGAAAATTACTAATTTTTGCTCAACACTGATAAGGAGGTGTAAGCCACTAGAACAGGAAATGTAAGGTAGAGAGCATGAAACAATTTTCAGGAAAAACACGTAGAGATTACTGCCAAACGCCCACCATTCTCCACAGTAACCTGCTCTATGTTCAGCCATAACACACTCTCCAAGAACTTTGCTCTCTTCTAGAGGAACTCATTCTGTACTCAGCAGCCACTGATGATCACACACTCAGACATATCCAGTTAGTGGCAGCCCTGACCTGCTGCTTTGGATAACCTGCTTGAGTAGCTTAAAGAGACCTGCCGTCGCTGAAACTGAGAGACTGAGGTCCTTTGCTTAACGTAGTCCAACTGAACACTTTTTTTTTTATTGTGCTCTCACTTGTTTTATTTTCCAGAAATGGAGACAGTCTTTAAGTGGATTTGTTGAACATGTGAAATAGTCAGAAACTTGCCCATGGATTTTCCCACATCATGAAAGAAAAAAAAGAAAGGGCATGGAAGTTGAAATTCAAGTTTCCAAGATTCCCACTACTGAATCTCCCCCTCTGGAGAAACCAACTGCAGAAAGTAAACAAAAAGAAAGTCTAGTAATTTATTTCCTGTATCGAACAGGATCTTATGGAGACCTTCAGTCTATAATAGCACGCGAAATGAGAGTTGATGATGTACTGTACAGAGGGAAAGGAAGAAATCTCATGTCTATCTACAGTTTTTATATTATGCAGCTGTAGCTCAGAGATCTTGTGATAAAAGCATGCCAGTATTTACTGTTCTGTGCATCACAAATCCCCAAATATATAATTAAATAGAAGGAAATTTGATAAAAACAATAAAAACATTCAAAAGACTGGTGTAAGTTAGGTGTCTACAGACCTTTGAGAATTAATCAGCTGATTTTAAAGCCCTGTGTAACTAAAGATACACAGCAGATAATTTCAGTTGTGCAGTTCAATTTAGGGGTAGAAAAATACAGATGCATAATTTCAAAAAAGAAATATAAATCAGGCCTAAGTCCTTTGGGAGTACTAACTCTAGAATAAATAGCTTGGCCAAATAACAAATAACAGAAAATAACCACGAAGAGTAGGGGAGAAAATAACATTGTGTACAGAGAGCACAAAAAATTGAACAACCATGCCTCAAGTCCTATTTCTTGATTCTCATAAAACCTAGGAATTTTGAAAAGAGTTTGCCTAAATAATGCCTTTGCTTCTTTAATTTTTGGCCGCTTATTATTATTTACAGAGGTGTTCATAGTTGTGTGAACCACTGCCTTTGCAAGGTTGGAAACTTGCATAGTATAACTGCGAGGTTGCAGTTACTTTGTGTTTTCCTAACAATCCTAGAGTCCAGGGTCACGCAAATAGTACAGAATTTTAGCTTACCACTAATGATGGAGAAAGTTGCTAGCCCATGACGCAAAAGACTTCAAAAACTTCAGAATCCACAAAGTTAAAAACACGTTTACATTTCTGATGCTTAAGACAAGACCTTTGTTTTTCCCCTAACCTGTTATCTTTAAAGCTTCAAGTTATTGACAACACTTTGGCAACAGCTGTTTTGTTTAGATCTTAAAGGGCCTGATCCACTCCTAACTGATGCTAGCAGATGCCATTTTTTATTTACTTAGATTGTTAATCACACCCACAGACCACAATGAGGATGATAATAAAAAGTATGGAGATTGCATAATTTTTGCTGGAATTATGTTCCATAGTAAAACTTTGAAGACAGCTTATGCTGTGTTTGTAACAACTAATAAATGTGTT
>VZRQ01000142.1:1158918-1193918 GCA_013397975.1 Machaerirhynchus nigripectus | reverse complement strand
TTTTCTAAGAAGAACAAGTAAACCTGAACCTTTATCAAGTAAAAATAGAGCATATCAGTACTCCATATCACACACCTTTTTTTTTTTTTTGTAAATTAATGCATTTCAGCAAATGAAAAAAGTAAAAGGATGAAGGAAATTACAAAATATGGGCAGAACTGCCATTACAGGGCTGTGACTGAGCCCAGTTCTAGTTAAGATTTCCTTCCCCAGGCAGCTTCATCACTTCATTTGCTGCTGCATCTAAGAGAACTGAAACATGCAGTAGAGCAGTATAACGGTTTATCAGCAAGTGTCTTGGGTGGATTTACATCATTCCACACACAAGGTAATAAATAGATACCATCTATTTAAAATAAACAAATAGGTTTGGAAGACATTGAGAGGTTGCAGATAGATACACGCACACACATAACATACATATGATACTGTTGCATTTGTGTCAGTGTGAGTATTAAGATGTGTCCCTCCATATTTATATGCAAATGATACTATTTTTATTCTCTAATAGATAAAAATAAGCTCTTTTAGTTCTATAGTTGCAACTAAGTAGGCCTATGGCATAAAAAGCAATCAGAGAAGAAAAGCTTTTATCATGTGTGACTAGACCAAGCAGAAAGGGAAGCCTCCCTTCATTTGGTGCTGCCCTAGTACATAGAATGCAATTCTATTCGTTGAATGTGAGTGGCCATACAGTCCCTCTTGCCCTCCCTATCCTGAACGGTATTGGGTGAACACTTTCTTGTTTATCAGCATATTGGTGTTCCACATAAAAAGCCTCCACTAAGACCACAGTATAATTTGAGAGTAAGCAAAGAATTTCGGTTGTACCAAGTTGTACTCTCTGCCCTGATATACAAGCAGTCATACCTTATGTGCATGAGCATTTTAATATATATTCACTAACTTACTATACCTTTCATTTCTAATATGGGTATTTTTTCCAAAAGAAATAGGATTTTAAAGCATATTTTGTAGCCTAAAGATAGAAGTAGAGAAAAATGAATTCAGTTTAGGCCAAAGGGAAGAAAAAATTTGGTTGTTTCTGTTTTATATTATTAGGAGATGTATATAAACCTCTGCATGTGCATGCAAGGACATGCACTTTTCTTGAGGTCAGTGGTTGAGAAAATGAGTAAGAAGTCCTCTCCATGCAGGTCTACTGATAGAGTGCAGAAGATAAAATCTCTGTCACTTCCCCAGGGATTTACAGGGAGAGGGGACTTTATGCACTCTATGCCCTGCAATTGAAGTGTAGTTCAAAATACCTTTCCATAATGCTGTATGTTCTTTAAGATTTTTCTTTTCTGCATGTATTTCTGAAGGCTTCTGATGGATTTTGCCTTCCTCTATGCTGAAATCTCAGTTTTACTCTAACAATGAAAAGCCAATTATTTAGAAGTCAAAGTATGCAGAGATTTTATTAAAATGCCAACTTGCCCCTGGTGTCCAGCACAAACATGAGGCTCAATGCAATGAGCCGTGAGAATAAAATATAATCAAGAGATTTGAGATAGCTCATGAACCATAACAGTATAAGAGGGAAAGAGAGATTGTATTCCACTCACCATGTGATGTCCTCTCTTCCAGTGGCAGGATGAGAAGAATCGGGTGGGTTGGGGAAAAGATGTTAAGCTCAGAGTGTTAGAATAAAAATGGCCCATGCTGACTAATGCTTATAGATCAGAACAAGTAATTTAAGGTACTGGACAAGAATAAACATTATTGAGGACTCCTCTCAGTTGCCTTTTCTCAGGGCCTCTCTCAGCCTGTCCTTGTAAGAGAGACGCTCCTGTCCCTTAAGCACCTTCATAGCCTCTGCAGGACCTGCTCCATGAGCTCTGTGTCTCTCTTGTTCTGTGAAACCCAGAACTGGACACAGCATTCCAGATGTGGCCCACGAGGGCTGAATAGAGGGGTAGGATCACTCCAGATGTGGCCCACGAGGGCTGAATAGAGGGGTAGGATCACTCCAGATGTGGCCCACGAGGGCTGAATAGAGGGGTAGGATCACTCCAGATGTGGCCCACGAGGGCTGAATAGAGGGGTAGGATCTCTTTTCTTGATCTGCTGGTAGTGGTCTTCCCAGTGCACCCCAGGATACCACTGCCCTTCTTGGTTCTAAGGGCACTGCTGGCTCATGGACAGCTTGCTGTCCACCAGGACCAGGTCCTTCTCCTCAGAGCTGCTTCCCAGCAGGTCAGTCCCCAGCCTGACCTGGTGCCCAGAGTTATCCCTCCCCAGGTGCAGGACTCTGCATTTGCCTTTGCTGAATTTCAGAAGGTTCCTCTCTGCCCATCCCTCCAACCTGTCAAGGCCCTTCTGAAGGGCTGCACAGCTCTCTGGGGTATCAGCCACACCTCCCAGCTTCCTGTCATCACTGAACTTGCTGAGGAGGCATCTCCCCTTCATCCAAGTCATTCATGGATAACTTAGACAATACTGGACCCAGTATTGAGCCTCGGGGGACACCAGTAGTGACAGGCCTCCAACACAGCCCCCCTGTGCCACTGTTTCTGACCCTCTGGGATCTGCCATTCAGTCACTTCTCAATCCACTTCAGTGTCCACTCATCCAGCCCTCACACCCTGAGTTTGCCTGTGAGGATGTTGTGAGAAACAATGTCAGAAGCCTTTTTGAAGTCAAAGTAGACAAAATCCACTGCTCTCCCCTCGTCCACCCAGGCAGTTGGTTCATCACAGAAGTCAGTTGGGTTGGTCAAACATGATTTACCTTTGGTGAATCCATACTGACTACTCCTGATCACCTTGGCATCCAGGTGGATGTTTCCATAATGAGGTGCTCTATCAGCTTTCCAGGGAATGAGGTGAGGCTGACTGGCTGGTAGTCCCCTAGGTCCTCCTTCTTGCCCTTTTAGAAGACTGGAGTGACATTTGCTTTCTTCCAGTCCTCAGGTGCCTCTCCTGATCTCTATGACCTCTCAAAGGTGATTGTGAGGGGCCTCACTATGGTGTCTGCCAGCTCCTTCAACACTTGTGGATGCTTCCCATCAGGGCTCATGGACTTGTGGATGTCCAATTGGTTTAGGTGTTCTCTGACCCAAACCTGCTTAACCAAGGGAAAATCTTCCTTCCAACATTCATTTACTCTGGTCTCTTGGGTCAGAGATCAGGTATAACTTTGGTTGAACAACGAGAACTAAACCAAGTTTAAATGTCTATCATTACCTTTTAAAAAAAGTCAAATAACTATAAGAAATTAAGTATGGCGTCTTTAGTGTAGCCAGTGTGGTGAAAAATAATACTAAAAATAATTGTATTCCCTTCTATGGATTTAGGACAATTACATGACCGTAAAATATACCTGTATATATCGCTTTAAGAAGAATCCTAACAAAATCCAAACATTTGCCATATCAATTGCCAGTGTAAAGAATCACTTTGAAATTCCTGATCTCACTGTCATATGCCCTCTATTTCCTCAACTGAGCCTTGCACAGTTCTACTTTTGTGCTGAAATGTCTTTATGTTGGTAGGAAAGACAGTGATATAGTGATTCCTAGTTACAAAGTTTTGTTAGAAGTTGGCCATGCAGTGACAAATGTTTATGATTCTGGTAGAACAAGTTAAAATCCCATTTAGATCTGAGAGTAGCTTATCTGTTTGTCAATGTTGACTAACTGAAATGGTGCTGGACTTAATGCCCTGAATTGCAGTACAAAGAATGCTTGAAAAGATGGGGATAACTGAGAGAAATTAGATCTTTTAATACGCTAAATTACAGGAGAGCCATAGAGGTTTTTTTGCCAAGTTAAATACAACCTTTCCCAGTAAAACAAAAAAGCAACCTCCATCTACATTTTCAGTAACTAGTTCTTGCAAAAAGAGTATCCTCCTTTTCACATTTAGGCATCTCTGACCAATAGCATCCAGCATACGAAAGCTGGCTTTACTGCAGTGCTATTTACAGAATGGGTACATGTGAATTGTTGTGCACTTGAAACTATTCTCAACAGAAAACCACACAGTATAAGACTCAAAACTTTGTCTTTGTATAGCCTGAGTAATTACAAATGATTTATAAATTGCAATGTTTTTACATGTCTTTGGGTATTTTGCTTCATTTCTCTCTTATGAACAATGATGTCATTACTTCCCTTAATACTACTTCTGTTTATTCCATTCAGATGATTAAATCGTCACAGGAGAGATTTTCAGTAAGAACATGACTATGTACAGTGCCTGGCATGAAGATGCCCAAGACTTTGGAGGATGCTAATGCTGCTGTAAAATAAGCAAAAATCTAATAATAGAAAATACACAGTGTTGTCTAAGGTGGGAGTCAGAAAGCTTAATTGCATTGTGCAAATTCTTTTAAAGTACAGTTTCCAGTTTTGTTCATTCATGTACCTGGTCTTCTACAAAAAATTATGACATCACAGTTCTTCTGGTTTGTGTTACAATGGGAGGATAAAATTGTAGCAATTCACGAGAGCAAAAGCTATAAAGAAAATCAACAAACAGAAAGGGAAAGTCATTAGTTGTAAGAACCTACAAATAAATTAAACCTTGCCTAAGATGTATTGATTTTCTGTGGCCTTGCCTATAGAATAATGTCAGGCATGCTGACAATCCATTAGATTCAGAAGGCAAAAACTACTTATAAATACTCTTTCGCTTCCATCTTAAGAAATACACTGGTATCAGACCTCATTCTGATTCTCATCTGCCGTGGTGTAAGTCAGAAACAATAATCCAAAACTATTCAAAATGGAGTTATAGGCATAAGGATTAAAATCAAAGCACATTTTACTATAAGGTATGAGTTAAATTAAAATGATCAAGAAGACCTCTACATTTTGTATGAATTAAAATTTCCTGACTTCTTAATAATGTCAGCATCTTAATCAAAATGGGCAGTTCCGGGAATGAAATTAAACAATAATCACTGTAATAAATTATGTGCTTAGATTGCAAGAATATGGTTTTTACTTAATACTTCCTAAAGTAGCAAAATACAATACTTTTAACTGTTAGTAGACATATAAGCAAAAGACTGTCAGAAGACACAGATGATTAAGAAAAAAACCAGCCTGACAATTACTGCTGTCAATAATGAAAAGCCATCAAAATAACAATCATAAGTTCCCAATAATTTTCTATTTCAAATTCTCATTATATAATTTAAAATTCTTACATAATTTTTTCTGTTTTTATTTTCAATATAAAAAATATTTCAAAGGTACAAATAGTTTTACATCTGGTTCCCCATTGATTTACAGATGTTTAATTCAAGCCTATAATCAAAATAATTATTTTATCATGAAAGGATCTCTCTGCCTACACTGCATGCAGGAAAACAAAAGTGAGCACAGACAAACAAAAGACAGGCAGAAAACTTTTGACAGAAAAAAAGAACAGATGGAACAATGTAGCTTATTCTTAAATGTGTTTGGTTTAAACTTTTTTATCTACCAATCCTAATGACAATTCAGTGGCAGACAGAAAAATCACCTCTGAATGCTTCTAACTTTTTAGAGTGACTAGTTTTATAATTTTATTTGCTTTGAAAATAGCTATCTACATACAGCAAATGTGGAGAGCTATGAGGCAGATTAGAATTTTCTGTGGGATGAAGTCTACAGCCAAAAGCCCCTACTGAGATTTTGTGGGTTGTGCAAGGTTTTCACATTTTTATTGCTTTGGCTATATTAGGTCATAATTTCTGGTTGTTCATACTGGATTGTTTGCATACATAATTTTGCTTATAGGGTTAGGCATTCAATCTATAGGTATTCTTTAGATTTTATATCATAAAAGGACAGGTAGTCTCAAGTCTAGTTGTACATGTGGAGGAGAGAGACTAGACACAACCCTTCACAGGTGCTCAAGGCAAGAGGAGTGAGCTGTCCTCCCAGTTTGACTGCATAGCAGTTTAGATTTAGGCTTGGACTAGGTCACTGCTCTTCAGACAGCTGGAGCTGAGGGGTTAATTCTTTCTCTGCTGTTCAATAGAGAGAGACCTTTCCTGACCTGCTACACAGAAAATATGGAAGGCCTTCCTTCTGAGACTTGTCTTTGTAGGTAAATTCCATGCTTGAGACCACAGAAGAAAAAAAAGCTTCCTACATGTACTTCCATAATTCAGTATCAATTTAAAGCAATAAATAAAAATACTTCACATTTAAGAGTATATTACTTTTGTTTGCTCTGACTGAAATATCAGCTTAGAGGCACAATGACTCATAAAACTACTGAAATTTGAAGTTTTGGGGTGTATGTGGCAAAATCCATGTCGGTTGAATAATTACATAATGTTATTTGAGTGAGGGACGGGGAGCAGGAGAAGGAAAGAAGCAGAACGAAGAAAGTTGCTTGAGAATCTGCTTCCAAAATCAAATTCCTTTACATAACTTTTTACTACAGTGGCAAAATACAAGAAAGTTTGCAGTACTACATAGTAGTCAGTACAACAAGAGAATCAATTGAAGACAAGCATTAAAAGAGTTATTTGCTAATGGGCACCATGCCAGGGTTACTCATGCAATGCTGCCTGCAGAATTCCTAAGCTGAGTTCAGAAGATACAGATCGATGCACCTCCAAAGAGAGTCTATATCAATCTCCATTTCATTCATTAGCTTCCACTCTGAGCTGGTAGGCTGCTAGTTAACTCTTTAATGTGGGAGAAACTGTCAGTGTAAAGGCCACTGGGACACACACTCTTCTCTGCTGTACTTGACCTGTCGATATGTCTTGAGGCACACTGTTTAAACTGGTACAGCTAATGGCAAAATGGAGATCTGTGAGGCTTGGAGAGGCTTTCCTAGCTTTGCACTGGCTTATCATTCTACAGTAAACATTAGTAAATGCATCCTGACAAAGTATTCCTATTTGTGTCCTCTTGCATATGAATAACAGGCCTCAGATGAAATAACTCAAACAACTCTGTCCCTGAAATCAAAGACAGCTTAAATAATAAATTATGCTAATTTGAGAAATTAGCACATTGAGATATCATGCAAATGAATTAGAGGCAACTGACATTTGGTTACTAATTAAATTGTTCTAATGTCCCAGACAGACAGAATGAGGTAGATACAGCAGTAAAGTTAGAAATCAGTTTCACTTTGAATTTGTTTGGCTGTAAGTTCATTGTAAAATTGTGTAGAAATCCAGCAGGTCCAGGACATGATTGATGTATAAACCATTTAGAATACTTCTGAAAGTGCAAATATGAGATCTAACATATAAAGGTATAATTACTAAAACAAAGAAGAATCTCAAACCACCCAGACTTGGGGCTTTGCTATTTTCTTTCTACAAATATTGAATGTTCTAATTTCCCTTGCCTTGCTGCTGAATAAAATCAATTTCCTCAGTAGAGCTGAACTCTCTTTTGTTTAAGGTTAGATGCAAAGTTGATACGCATCCTTAGATATAACGTAAAATCCTTGAATATTTAGAACTACGTCACTGTGTGAATCCACAGCTGGTACAGATTCATTATTTGACAAATCAGTGCTCTCCATACAATAACCAACATGCTTGGATTTAGCTGAAGGGGAAAAAAAGCTTCACATTATTTTAAAACTCTAGTCAAATTGTTTGTATACAAATTTTGATAATAACACCTGCTTTTTCTCTCTTGGCCAATAAAATCCATGGAGAATCTTAGCTCCAACAATTTCCCTGCAGAATTGTCAAACATATGTATTTGTATTTCATTACTTGGGTAATAGCTGATTTGCCAAGTTCATTTACTACTAGTTGCTCCTCAAACATCTCAGTGGGATAATTAAGGAATACTAAGAACTGAAACTGTAGTATGTTAGGTGGGGGCTAGAGCAATTGCCCAAATCCCACTTCTGATTAAACTGCTGTCCAGAATTAAATATTCAATAACTGAAATTCTGTTTTCTTCCCTTACTCTGAGCAACTTATTATCAAGGAGATAGAATAACTCCCTGTTTTGTGCAATAGAGACAAAAAAAGCTCACGGCACCACTCAAACCAATTCTAATCCCTTATGAGCCTACAAGAATGGTATTTAAACTGAAAATTGACTGGGTAATGGACTAAGTGGTGCCTTCTGTTCTGATGGTTCAATATGTTGGCATTAAAACAAACAAAAGCACATTGACGCCCAGCGCCGGAACTGGGGAGACTAAACAAGTGGGGTGTAAGGTTTAACAGTAGGAAGGCAATTAAAAATCCTTTCTATCTGAGGGTCTATCTGAAATATAAAGCTGCTGACAGTGAAATGGATGCCCCATTAATTCTGCAGAAAATATGGGTGTGTTCTTGGACTTGCTTTGTTCTCTTTACATTACACAGGGGCTGCACAAGAAAAAAATTTTTTCAGCCAGATATTCCCACAGTGAAGTCTCCAGTGGGACTATTCTGGTTTAACTTCGTAGCTCAAAATTTTTTCTGGCATCTCTTTCATTATTACCTGCTGCAGGCACATTCTGGTCTGACATCCACAGGGTAAAAGGCAAAATTTCTTCTCCTGTTCTCATGCCTCTTCCCTCATGTCATTAGCCACAGGAGAAAATTTGGCTTCTAGGTTTTACAGTGATTATGTGAGAGGCACAAATCTCCAAATTATTATCGGTATAACAAAAATCACTGCCTCTAATTCAGGCCGTCTAACATTTGCCATTGTTCAGTTTCATGCTCCAGTACATGTTACTCTGCTAAACTCTAATCATTTGGACTGACGTTTTCCCTGCCAAGGGGAGTTGCATTTCTAAACTGCCAGAGGAAAGGTGCCATGCCATATGAATTACCCATCTGATATGATAATGTCTTTATTACATTTTAGAGAACTCATATAAAACTCCACTGAAGGCATTTTTCTATTTCGTTTTGAGATTCATATTAGAGATAAGCATAATATTTCCTAAAAAGCAGAATGACTATAAGCCTTCTGACACTAAACAGAAGAAAACACCCTTTCAATAATAAATAAGCATCCACAGAGAACATCTAAATTAATGTCTCACTTATTTTCTAATCACACACATTCATATACACAAGAAAACATGACTGAAAACTACAAGCTCTTTGAAAGTTGATGGGTATACTGTCATACAGGTGGTTCATACACTTGAACTTGAGTATTCAGAGCACAAGCATATTAAGAGTTTGGAATTCTTGGGTCCAGTGAAGTGGCTGGTGCCAATGGATATTGAGCATGGCTGCTGACACTTTGAGAACTGTGTGTAGGAAATATAAAGTGGATGGAGGACTTAGTGTTTGGGGCTTCAGGGATTACAAAGATAATTGTGGATCAATTCTGCCAAATGATTTGAAGTAACTTAAGCCTGCCATCAGTACTTTAATTGTTTTTACAACAGAACTTGAGAGTGCACTTAGTGCAATGAATGATTTGATAACACCTGGTTGAAATGCCCTGTCCATTAGTTACATATCATCTCTCACTTTTATTAAGCTGGTTAGTCTACTGCTCCACTTATTTAAGACCCAAGATTTATGTTAGAAAGAGATTTTTACAAGTGTCTGTTGAAATAAATATCTCTTAGTAGGGTTAGAATGGTAAATGTATAAAAAGAGTGGCCTTTCTATTGGAATCTTTCCATGTTCACGTTTGTAAGCAATAGCATAAATTTAATTAAAAGTATTGTCTTATTCCTTTACACCAAGCAGTGCTAATCTTTGTATACAGGAAAGAAAACTAAGTAAAAAACTGAATTCTTTATCTCTTTACCAAACATCAAGAATAAACCCTTTCCTAGCAGAGCAACCAACTGTAACTCTGTGAACTGCTGTTGTTCTTGAAGTAAAGCCACTTACTTGACTACTGGCAATTACAAAGGCTAGAGGCAAATTTGGTAAGAAAACCCCGCCTGGATGGTTTTCTCTGTTTTCTTTAGTCTGTGAAGAAGCACAGGAGCACAGCTAAGTCTAACCACCTCTATCTCCCTTTCTGTAAGATATGACCTATCAAAATCCCCCAGTGTTTCAAACTGACGAACACACATGCAATAAGTTTTCATGCATAGTCTCAAACCTCGGGATGTTGCCTATAGTGAAGAATTGGAGAGATAATTAATCAGTGGAAATTCTAAAATGCAATCAATCTCACTGACAACTTCTCCAAAAACTAGCTCCAGTCTGTAGCTGGAATGCTGCCAGGCAAAAAGACTTGGATACCTCTGGGCTAAGATTGTTGTAACACCTGCTTGCCATGGTACCTTTCAGGTTGGATGAAAGCATCTGTAGATAATGCAGGCCAATATGGAAAATAAATTAATTAGCAATGATATGCTTTCTTAACTCACTCAACACCACCTGATGTCTTCCTTTAATATAAACTGCCAGGGCTGCTGTATTGAGAAGCATCATTTGATGAGACTTATCAGTGGCTGTTCTGTAGAGCAAAGAGAAACAACTGGGAACTGCCCATTGTTGCAAAATGCCTACAAAACCACTTTTCTAATAGGCAACCAGAATAATTTCTGTTTTTTGTAAAAAGTAGCAGACCCTAACTGGAGTAAATTGGTCTAGCTTCATTGGTTTCAAAACAGCCATGAAAATTCATACCAGCTAAACACAGAGTTCTATGTTCCCATGAATGACATTAAAGAGATGGTACACACTAACAGAAGAAAAAGAGGACTTGAATATGATATTTGTTGAATTAACCTTCAGTGAATAGTTTATAAAATCGCTTTCCTTCCTTTCTTCCTACATAAGATCTAAACCCACAAATTAAGTGGGGATGGCGTAATCCTAATTGCTAATGTCAACATTAAAGTATTTTTCTTTTTTTTTCTGTATGATTGGCAGAGCTCTTTATTCCAGAATGCATTTTACTAGATGTTGCTTATTTACAATGATGACTTGAAAAAGAAAACATTTCAGGAAGAGTGAAAGTCACTCAATATTTTGGTGGTGTTGGTGGCAGGAAACAGAGAACATTGTCGGAAATTAAAAATTAACAATGGTCAAAGCATATTTCTTTTTCATCCATCTTGAGTGAAAACCCCCTGAGATCTGAAGTTCAAACATCATTGGGAAAATTTGAAAAACTGGCTAATTCTGACATTCATTTAAATTCCAAACCATTTGCTTCTTTGATGCAGAAATTACACTGAAAAATCTGCTGATTCGGCTGTTGCAGACTTTGAGAGCTCTCTTACTTTAGCTCACAGCTAAACATCAAGTTCATTATCAACCGATTAGATTGGCAGTTGGTCAAATAAAAAACTATTTTATTAAAACCTTGAATTACAGACATGCTGGAAAACTTCACCTGTTGGCAATACGCTGGGCTTTTAAAGACTGTGCTAAGAGCTGCCAGTGCTTTTTAAAATTGCCCTCTTAGAGAGTCCAGCATATCTTTAAACAGCTTTCTATGAAAGTCGAATTTGTCTGCTAAGTCTTGGCCTAATACCAGATTAAGTTATGATCTCAGTGTCTTTAAAGGAAGATGCATATGAAATGACAGGGCTGAGAATCAGGCATGCAGGCAACTGCTTTCATGGTACTGTTATTCTAAAGGAAAAAGACAATAAAGAGAGGCAAAGAGAGATAGGATGGAAGACAGAAGTGTGAGGAAAAGGAAAGCACAGAGTGCTAATGTTCAATCCCTCACCTTGAATTATGCCTACTTGCCCTCAATCTTTCCTGTTTTATGGCATCTGGACACCACAGGGTTGCTGAAAATTTAAGCTTTTCTTCTTCATGTGGAGGAGCAGAACACTGCATTGAAAAACATGCCATGCTGATAGCTCCTCTCTAAGCTTATAGAAAGTCTTCAAAATGGCTTTGCAAGTCTACCCATGATCATGTGAGAAGACAAAACTCTGCCTAAGCATATCTAAAAGAAGACATAGGTGGGGGAAATAAACACAGAAAGTTTCCAGCAAAAATAAGTCCAAATTGCTTGACCCAGTGTAAGGCAGGAACAACTATTGATCTTCCCAGTAACAAACAGTGAGGTCTGCAATTAAAGACAAAAACGAATTAGCAACCTATAAAGCTCTGCACTGAGTGGATGGTGAGCACTTTAGATTCCATTCTTCAGTCTGTGATTGTTACTTGTTGCCATTTCAGCCATTAAGTGTCCCACAAAAAGTCATTTAGTCATTTCTTTAGGCTGCATTTTCTTTGTTGTTTCCTTCTGCCTTAACTGTTTTGAAAGACTTGAGGAAGATAGCAAGGAGAAATAGACTTACTGATATGAACATGTATTTCCATAAAATACTAATTGTTTAACTGAAGAGACCCAACTTTATTCCTCTGGAGTAGGATCTTCAAAGAAGTGTATGTCTTCATTTAAGAAAGCATGTTTTATCTCTTCAAATGAGTATGGAACTAAGTTATAAGATGCTGGAAACTGCCATTTGCACATACTCTCAAGAACTCAGCTAAGACTCAGCATTAAAATCTGCATTTAAGATCCTCCATTATAATCTTATAAACTGTGTTGAGCAGAAACTTGATCACTTTCTTTCACAGCCCACATACCTAGCACTTCTGAGTAAGCAAGCAAAGCGGAGACGTAGTTACTTATCATTTTGAAACGAGGCACTAGCCTCACTCCATGCAGAAGTTAAAATGCAAGTGAAACAGATTATTGCAAGAAAAGAATATGTGGTCAGCTGGGTTCTGTACCTGAACTAAGGACAATGAATAATTGCTCACTCAATTCTCTATTTGATTTTACCACAAGTGTGACACTGAGGAACAATGTCAAAATGTGTATTCAGAAGGATGGCAAATAAATATTGCACAGGCAAACTTAATCCTAAGACTACCTAACTTTTGAATGCGTGGTTTTGCTACTTTATTATTCTAATAATGTCTGGTGTTACTTAAGCTTTATATCTGAAGACAGAGGCCTAGACAGATAAACAGACATTGATTGATACCAGTCCTCAGCAGTTTTCTTGGCAACATTGCTGAGCGACCTTTGTTTATTTCTTTATTATCATTCATTGCCTGATAGGCCAGCCTGCTTATCAGTCATCCCATGCTCCTTTCCCTTAATTAGAGAGATCAAATACACCACCACAAATTCCCTCCTTGACCATCCACAGCCACCACTCAGCAGCAATGCCTCAGCGTAGAAGGAAAAAGAGTGGATTGGCTGATAAGAGAGAGGCTCAGATCCTGCAATGGTCTTCTTACAGGTTTACCAACCAAGCGCAACAGGAATGAGTGAAGAGATCAAAGACACTGACTGTGGTTGATCAGGACAGGTGTTTGTGGTGATGTTTTCAACAGATGGAGGTTCCTGTGAGAGAAGAAAAGAGACCCAGGTTATACCAGCCAAATGTGATGACTCCTCAACCAGAACCACTGCAATCAGTTACATTTTTCTCCCTGTTGTAAAGTGAAGTGCATGCATACACAGTTTTATCCATTTGCATCGTAAAGAGAAGAAATGTTATCCCTTTTGAGAAGAAGAACAGATGCGAAAAGAATAAGAGACCTTTACAGTGCCACGTTCATAACAGAATTCTGTTGTTTTGGAGTGATTTATTTCTGAAGAGGAAAAAAATGTAAAGAACTTGGAACACAAAAGTACCTTCTCATCAAGGGTTGTCTATCGTTTCATGAATCACATGTGATGGATGAGATTTATGAATTAGAATCTGCATCAAAAGATTTACAGCATTCTAAATTAGTTATGGCATCTTCTCGTCTGTGAGCATAAACTTTCAACAAAATATCTATATCAACATCACAGAAGCATGGCCAACCCAGTTCTTTCATTTCACTGCAGCACACCCAGACCCTGTCACAGTGTTTGATGAATTCTTGAAGGAATGGGCTTCAGATCAATTAAAATAAACACCACAAGCTGATTTATCAAATCTTTTCTGAATGCTCTCAGAAAATGTCAAAAATCTGATCCATTGACAGAGAAGAGTCAGAGAATCGAGGCAGCCTATGGGATCACAAGACCTTTTCAAAACCATCATAAATCACTACAGAAAACAAATGGGGCACCATGTGATAAGATTTTGTCTGACAGCTTTGCCTCAACAAGACATATACGAGATAAATGGATACCTTCGTCTGTGCCCAATTGTCAGTTAAAAAAGTTCCAACTTGTCAAATTGTAAAATACACCACATCCAAAATAATATACCTTTTTGGATATCCAATAGCATGATTTAAGAAACCTCTCACTCTATTTCTTTGTTGCAATTTTAAAAGTACTTCTGCAGACAGAAATACTTGAGAAAAGACAGAGAGGTAGAAAGACAGGAAGGCTGGCAGACAGACATGTCAAATATTACCTAGCACAGTAGTTCTAGTATTGCAGCCTATCTAAAATAATTAATTCCCTCTTTTAATGCATTGCAAAAAGTATTTGAATTACTGTAAAGTAACTTCAATCACAATAACCTTTAATATTGCTGTGGAGTTGTTCTCTTTCATGCAGATTCTGAATATATTCAAAACAATGAAGTAACATGTAAATATTTCTCAGGTAGTAGTTGAATTCTTGAAAATGCCTTTGCTAATGAGGTATAGGGTTAGGCAAGTCAACACAAACATTCAGGTATCAGAAAACAAATGGATCCGATGATGAATTAGGAATGTGGGCAGCTATATATTTTGGTGGTTGGAATTCTATTATCAATGTTAATGATAATGATTTGAGCCTGATTTTAATTTGTTAAAGAAACAAACTTTAATGTGTTAAAGAAATAAATGGTATCATTTGCAAGTGGTTATGGACACAGAAGATTTTCAAAATTTTAAGCACTTTCAAAATTTGTAAGGAATTGGTATAGTAAAAAAACTGGGTAGTTTCTTTATTTTGGATGTAGTCTCTGTTGCCAGCTTTTAAAGCACTGGCTTAGCTTTTCTCAATATGTAAGAAGACTGCACTCATTATCACACAGAACATGAAGAAATACAGAGAATTTGAAAATACAATTGTAGCTAGAGCCTGTGCTTTTCAGTGTTGTCTATCTTTTAAGCATTATTTCTGTGCACCTCTAAAATTGCCATACTTTTTGCAGAAAAAAGTTTACAAATTTGAATTCTGAAGAAAATCCATTTTTAAATAAGTATCTTCCTCAGAGATGCATAATGCTTCCTATGTCCAGTTTTCATTTTAGGGAGGAAGCAAAATCAAAATCCCTTTAGAATTTGTTGGTTGAAACTATAGTATTGATACTGTACTTAAAGGGCTTTGTGATCTTTGAGGTGTCATGAATGAAAAACAGTCTCAGGAGTCCTACAAGGGGCTCTATCTGGGACTGATAAAATCAGGAGCAGAGAAAAGTTTGAAAAGTCTTGTTAACCAAGGCCAATGTCTCTTCAAACTCCTTGTGCAAACGAGTGATAATCAGATAAATACATCAGCACAGCCTAGGTCCTTGCACGTCTGATTTCAGACCTTAGCATGACGCAGGGATGACGTTGGTGTGCTGATGAATGACCCCCCCACAAGGGCCATGAAGCAGAGTCTAGGGCCACGCTTCAGCCATTACACTCATTAGAGGCCTTTGACATAACCAGAGAGATGATTAGCCTACATGAGGTTTCCTGCAGGAGTTATACTAAATTGATTCTACTTCTTCTTCTTCAAGCCCATGTGAAATACATGTTTCAGTATCTGCAAGATCTGGAGGAAAATGAGTAATGTGAATGCCAATCTATGAATAGGAGAACCAATGGAAGTGGGAAAAGGAAAGCAATCTCAGAAACTGCATGCAATCACAATGTATGGTCTTTCTCTAGTGAAGGATACTTCAGTTATTAAGCTGAATGCACCTCTTTAACGTCTCAGCACTGCTCAGATAGAAAATCAGAAGAATTCTTTTCTTTAACCTTTTCTCTCCAAGTGCCTACAGGAAGGAGTTCAATATCCTACCTACTGTTGGTGCTACACGTCTGTGTTTTGCTAGTTTTGAGTGCTAAGTGAACTCTGCTGCCAGCCTTTAAACTGTCACTAAACACAGGTAATGGTATCCATGCACATAAATGTAAAGTAATATTTGTTACCTCTTTTGAGTAGTAATCTATAGTCTCTCTTAATTGCTGCATTTGTGCCCCAGTGTTCGTATAATAAATGGTCTATTCATTTTTAATTAAATTTTCAGTACTAAAAAATGGGGAATGGTAAAAATACACTTCTGTTCTGCATTGCTTCAAATAAAATGTATTTTATTTATGAAAACCTGTAATCTGGAATTTCCTACAGTTTATACTTTTAATGAAAATATGCAATGTATTGATAAAAGAATAGAATACGTATTTGTATTTATCAACCTTGTCTCAATTTCCTCCATCTGCAGAAAAAGTGGCTGGAGCACTCTGTGGCCTTCCATTGTTCTTGTACTTTGCTAACTGCAGAACTATAACTAAAAATAAACACAAGGATGTAAGTCAGCAAGTGGAGTACTTGAGTACTTTGCCTTATGGTAAACTCCTTTATTTCATCTGTAACAATCGCTTTGAATTCATGTATACAGTAAAAGGACTATATACTATACCACAGTACTTTTAATTTCTGAACAACATCCCTAAAAGCATTATTCAAACTTCGGAGGTGCATGGACTAGTAGTACCTGAGTTTAGGAAAAGCTCTTGGCAAATCTCTGTGAATTTTTTTGACAGATTCATCTTCTAGCCTTTGGAAAAGAGAAGGTGCTCCAGGCAAGACATTTGATTAATGCCACAAAAAACAGAGTTGCTGGCACAGCTGGTATGTTGGGAGAAAAATTCATCACTAACTCTGAAACTGCCATGTAATTTTCTCTGAACGGTTCTTTTCCGTACTTGACAGAAGATTTGCGCAGGACAAACTAGCTTGACAGAGGACAAGTCAGCCAGCTGTTGAGGTATCTCTAAACATGACAGATCACTATGTTTTAACTCAGATTAATTCACTTATTACAGGTAGACCTAAATCACTGGTCATTGTCAAACCAGTTGTCACAACTAGCAAATCATGTCAGATTTCTGAACAAAAATATTTCAAATCTTAAACAGTTCTTATAACCTCAGCCTGTCTGCTTTTCACACAGCCAAGCATTGCAAAATAACCAATGCTGCTCCAGCAGTATCTGTGTTGTTTGTCTGGTATTTAATAGGACCAGAAGGACTTGGAAACTGAGTGCAGATTCTGGTAACTGAGAAAAAAAGAAAGTATTTCATCCAAGTTGCTTTCTTGCATGCCACCCCAACTTTTTTTGTCTCTTTTTTGTTGCTTTTAAGACATTACCTGCTGCCTTAAACTCTTACCTATTTTTGTCACTATACTTTCAACAGTAAAGTATGTAAAAAACAACAGGACTAATTTCAAATATGTCCAGCATTGGCTTGCCAGAATTATAAGATAGCTGGATTTGAATGAAAAATCACTGTCAAAATGCAATAGCAGAAATGAAGTCCATATTTAGGGCTGTATTTCAATTAGTTTTCTCTAAGTGATTAGATAATAAAATCAGTAATTCAGATATATTCAACAGATTTAAAGGCTACAGAGGCTGAAGCATATTCGCAATATCAGAATTACAGACTCTCCCAAATCTGTGCTATTGGATCCAAAACTCCTAGATCATGGGGAGGTTTGGAAAAAATTTGAATGTTGCCAGTGGAGCTCAGAGCTAATCAGAAGCTTACTTAGTCCAAAACATGCACTGACAGAACAAAGCATTCTGCAAACTGAATTCCCTTTTCAGGGATTTTATAAATGACAGTTATGTTTTAATGGAAATAGAAGGACTGATCTCCCAAAAATTTTCATCTAAACTCTGAGGGAGAATGCTGGGTCTCAGGAGCAGCAATGAAGTGTGTTATGTGAGCCAGAGAAGTTTTTTTGCAAAGAAAAATAAATACATTTTTCATTATTGCCAATTAAGTGTGGTTTAAGGGCATCTCAAGATGTGATATGTGAGGTTTTCAAGACAAGACTGGATGAAATATCAAATAACCTGGTGTGGTCTCATACCTGACCCTACTTTGAGGGTCAGCCAGGGATGTCCCTGAAGTCCTTTCTAGTCTGAACTACCCTGTGATCCTAGCAGCATAAGTTTCCTTGTTATATTCTTTGTTTGCATATAAAGTTCACAGCTCTCTTCACTGCCTACTCTGTAAGTGTATATTATATGGTGAAAGTTACCACATCTCACTATTCTCACTGTACAACAGACACAGTGCATTTCTCCTACAAATCCTCAGGAAGTCCAGTAACAAACACAGCTTATACACCTTTTTATGCCAATTTCTGTAGGATCAGTCCTCTCTGACCAAATATCTCCTCTCTGTCAGATCAACTACTAAACAATTAGTTACCTTTTACTTATTACTCCCTTCTGGCATGAAAGATAGGTATGCAACACATATTTCAAGAATGATAAATACATTTCCTCAGCAGCAACAGAGGAATTCAACACTGTTTAAATAAACAAAGGGTTATATACTCCAAAGACACAGAAGGAGAAATAAGCAGTAAAGTTAGAGATGCTAGAGGGTTTATGTTTACTAATGGGATTTGTAACAGGATTTTAGTTAGAAACACAAAGTTTTTATGTGTTTTCATTAGGGATTGAAACATTTTAGCCTTCTTTCTGTCTGGAGATCCATAGCTTCTGTGTTGGAAATACTTCAGTCTCTCAGAGAATGGAGCTCTCCTTTCTCGTAATACTTTATGTACAACTATACTTATGACAGGTATATTTTATGTTCCAGCATAAAAGTCCTCCTACTTATCGTTTCTAATCATAGCTGAAAACTTGTATGAAGGCCTTCAAGGGGAAAGGAGTGTCCTCACTCTTTGCTCTCCTTGACAGTGTTCCAGAAAGGGGTTGGTTGTTATTAGTCATTTGTATAAACGGATCTGTTCTGGCTTGGGGTTCTCACTTCATTGCTGATAGAAAAAACCCTGGAAAAGTGGATGTTAAAGGACTTGTTAGATGACTTTTTTAGGTGACTGGGGTATGTATGGACTGGTACACATGCATATTTTGTTTTGCAGAGTTTCAGATCTCCATCATTCTTGTCGTTATAAAATTATTTCCCTAAGAAGACCTTCATGTTTAAAAGGCTAGAGAAGCCCAAACAGATCTCTGGCTCACAGACATCCAGATCTTCATATATTTAGGAAACTAAAATGACACATAATCCAGTGGGTGAGAATAAGGACACATGTCTTTTAAAATCGAACTATGTTACCTCAAAAGGTGCTTCTTTTAGCTGCTTATCTTCCTCCCTACCCTATTCCAGACAAAATTATTCTCCTATCATGCTAGAAAAACAAATGAACTTTTCCTAGAAGATATTTAAGTTACATTAAAGATGGCAAAAACTTACCATTGCCTCTGTTTAAGTAACCAAGTATATATCAAATGAGATCCAGTTAGGAGTGCTCATCTGTGGTTTGGCTGGTAGGTTGAATTGGGGTAGTTCTGGCAAGATGATGGTTCTGGCAGTCAGCTGAGGTGGCAACCCATTTAACTGGCACAGTCAAAGGACTGAAGAGCAATTATGTCCACAAATCAAGCAATTCAACAGGCGATTATAACCCACAAGGGATTAACTTTTCTAACTATAACACCCTCAACAGTCCTTAGCAGAAAAAGGCTTTTTTTTGTGCTTGGGAAATATATTATCTTGGGGGCCTGTATAACACCAGAAACTGTTCCTTGTCTTTCTGCTAAGTGAATCAAGGTCTTAATGTTACTTCTCATTACAGTCTCAGTCCTTCAATATTGACTAAAGAAAAGAACATTAAAGGCCTAAAGAAAAAAAAAAAACAACAACAACAAAAAAAACAAAAACAAAAAAAAAAACCAAAAAAAAAAAAAGGAAGAAAGAAGGCAGAGGAAAATACTATCTTCAGATATTCTATCTTCTTCTATCTTTTCCTATTTCTCAAACTCCCTCTCTTTTGGAGGCAGAAAGTGAATGACACTGGAACTAAAACTAAGGCTGGACAGAGGGAAGTGGCACTGAGGTGGAATGACATTGATACAAACAGCACACATAATGAATACTTTTTAGCTAAGATATTTTTAGGTATAATGCATAACGTTTTCAACTTATTCAAGAGTTGCTTTAATTTCACTGACATATTTTACTATATTTTAATTTTGAAGTTCACAAGACAGCAAGCACATGTAGTTTTGGGTTTTTTTTTTTTTTTTTTTTTTTTTTTTTTTTTTTTTTTTACACGTTAAGGTATCTTCTTAAAACAGATGAACCAAAACCCTCCAAGGAAGAAATCAATTAATTAAAAATTACATAAGAACATCTGCTTGCAAGCTGATCAAACTAGAAAGGTGAAAACAACGTCTGCTCTAGTGGAGGGAAGAAAGATGACAGTTTGGGGTATGGGGAAAAGGCAAAATGTGGGGTAAATGATAAAGAAGCTGCCAGATTCCATGTCTTGAGTCATGTTAAAATGTGAGCTTAAACACAAAGTTCAGCTCAGTGAAGCAGAAGGACAATTCTCTTCCTTAGATAGAAAAAGATCTTTTTTCATCTGTAGCAGGTGACATATGACTCGTGCAGATGAACCACTAGCCACTTCAATCCCTACAATTTGAGAAATTCATCAAGGTCCAGGAACACTGACTTGGAGTATTCACATGAGCTTGGCAAACACTGTAGAGAGCTGTCATTTAGTATAGCTATGCACAAACAGTATACAACCAAATGTAATGGTGTTCTGTATAAAAGGATTCAAGCAGCACCACAGAACAAATGCCACAGAGCATAACAGGAATGAGCCCTACTTACATACAATATTTGGTAAATCATGTGCACTTAGTATTCAAAACTAACTTTTTAGAAGACAAAATTCCATGTGCTTGCAATTAATGTATTCTTTGGTAAAGCTTTTAATGTGGTTGTTATTTTCTCTCTAAGCGAACTCATTTAAGCATATTCTGACTTTAAAAAGGGAATTTTTTAGGGTTGATTTTTTTAAAGTTCAATTTATCAAACCCTTGGGTATGCTGGAAAGAGTAAATTTGCTCACATACATAATTTTTTGTGGGATATTTTCTTATATAAAGACATTATTTCATGTGTATATGAAAAGCTTAGTAAAACTCCATCTCACTGGCTCATAATTTAGCAGGAACAACGTTTTAACAGTAAGACCTAAAAATACTTTTAAAATGAGAAATGCAATAGTGCTGAGCTCTTTGATGGCTTCTTAAGTCAAAGGCATTGGAGGCTTTGTTAACCTAGGCATCTCACAGTATCTCTAGCAAAGTGACATATGTCTCCTTTATATACAGGCATCAGATGAGCCTAATTGAAAATAACACAGATTCAGCAGCTGACAGCCTACTCTGGCTGAGAGAGGAGCATTTTACCCCATTTTAAACTCTTCTCTCTTGCATTCTTCCCCCCTTTGGGAAAAGCACTTCTCAGACTGATATCATGTTACATTTTTTGAGACAAAACTGCTATTATTTTCATTTAGTTGTGTTAGACTTAGCATTACATTCGGAAATAGGACCCACCTAAATGATGAAATGGCACCCCCTGTGTGACAATTTTACAAGATGTGCCTTGATTTCTGCTGCAAATGCAGTTATCAGTTGAGAAAGAAATGTTGAAATGAAATGTAGGATGATGCTCTGTAAGTGAAAAGTGGGTGCTACCTTTCAGCGCCCAATGATTCGAAACCTGTGGCTTAAGAGAGAGATGAATCTGAACAAGGCTTAAGAGTGACTTTCTAGCTTCCATTTAAAATTCTCTGTCTCTCATATGTCAGCAAAAAAATCTCAGGCTTGTCATTGTCACCTGTGAAACAGGGCACTAGCAGACCATTTTTAGTAGGCAAGTACTTGTGAGGATCAGACTGTTTGTTTACAGTGAGCACAAGTGTGAACTCCCAGCACAGTATTTTGCACCCATCTATTTTGTAGTAAGACCCTGAGGATGCCTGAAGAGTGGTATTTATACTGAATAATATAAACATCATATTTTAACATGTATTTTATCATCAGATCCAGGTGAGGCATCTTAGTTGCCTCAGCTGTATCAGTGGACAGAGAGTGAACATGCAAAGACTGCAAGACAGGCTTCTGCTCTTAACTGAGTTAAAGTACCTTCTTGTCTTCTTGAAAATCCTACCTCATACACCTGAAGTTAAATGCCAAAATGTGAAAATGTTAACCCTATTATGTGTACAAGAGCACCCACCCAAGATGTTTGCTGTGAATTGAATAGTTTATTTTCAGAATGCCCAAGGAGAAACACTAGAGACTGTTTATATTACAACTTGGCAACAGCCATCACAACCCTCTTTCTTAACTAAATACCAAGGTATTTTTGAGCTTGTGGGTGAGCAATTTATTCTGGTTCATTGCAAAGAGTAGTAAAAAAAATTACCAGAAAATCACTACATATCTAGAATATAGTATTTATGGTCAGATAAAGCCATGTGGAAATGAAACTATTAGGAAAATATGCCAAGTCCTCTAAGCTGGAGTAACTCTACTTACTGCATGTCAGTGCTCTGGAGACGCTTTCCCCTTGCTCAGCCATTTTTCATGGCTACCTGGCAGACACATTGTTCCATGCAAGGAAGAGCTCTTTATATACCATCAATAACAGCACAGGTGGAGGCAAATGGCTGTTGTAAACAACTCTAATTAGGTTACCTTGGAAAAGACCTGACATGCAGGGAGGAATGCTGGTATAGTATTTAACCAGATTCAGTGCACTTAAAAGTTATTTCCTGGTCAGACATTTAACTTGATCAGGAAAACAGTCAGCAGTCTATGTCTATGTCTTCTTGAAAATCCTACCTCATACACCTGAAGTTAAATGCCAAAATGTGAAAATGTTAACCCTGTTATGTGTACATAAAAAAATAATTAGGCAAACCCTAGAGGATGCAAAATCAAAGAGAAATAAACAAGAAAAAAAGAGAAAAAGAAAATGATACTAAACTTTGGTGTCCATTCCTGTCTAAGAAAACAACTAAAAAATATTGAAATTCGTCAAAATTTACACATATCCAATGGGATGCATAAGCTAATATACAAGAGGGAGCTGAAATGGATTCTGATCACAATAGATGAAATTCAGTTTTCTAATGCTTAAATAGAACCTCTGAGTGATTAATATGTTTTTTCACTCACTTTTGGGCTAATATTATAACATCCTCCTTCTGTATGTCAAACTAGTTCCATGGTACTTGCCATGATAGTAAGTGCATACTTGATAATTGGGACAATTTTGTTATGGGCAGATGGTAGTGTCAATCTAAAGCCCACCTTCATAATGTATTGCATTTCATTCATCTCCTTTGCCAAAAGACTGCAATGTCTAGACATGGCCAAATGATGTGCATTTAAGCTTTGATATGTTGAGCAATACCAACAGAAGGTGGAGTTCTTAAATTGCAAGCTATGTTGTCTCTTCAAAAAGGCTCATTACTAATTCAAAGATGTTTTAAATGGTAGACTACAATCTGACTGACTGGTCACCTGTTGTCCCTAATTTATGCCACTTTTCATCCTTGACTGATAAATTCAGATCTTTTTAGAGTTCTACAGTTTTAATATTCATGCTTGACATCTAAGTTTTATACTCCCTAAAAAATTACAGAATTTTTGTTCTAACTTTTCATTTCATAGTGTTTAAACCGTAAGCTCTCAGAAGCTGCTTTGTTGCTTTGTATTCACCCAACATCTGGCACAATTGACCTGCTTCTTGGTCAGTAATTAGGCAACGACACAGCAAACATGATTAGGACTATTACCTTGGTTTTGATCAATTACAAACTTGCAGCTTTTCACATCACTAGTGTATTAAAATATTTTGCAGACCCTCTGAAATTATTTCTGAACTGCTGATTACACTTTTTTGTGGTTGCATGCTTGTAATATTTAGCCCTATAATAAGAAAATGCTTATATTGAAAAAAAAATCAAGAGAATATGGTCAGACTGAAGCAGTAAGAAAAAGCTGTATTCACAAAACAGCACTGAAAATGTTGCTATTTCAGCCAGCCTTAGTGGATAACTACATCGAGGGATTAACCAGAAAACAGTCTTTTTCCCCTTTCCTCAACCCATCCCAGGAGCAGTTAGTAACATCCCTACAGAAATGTTGGTTGACTTTCAAATTTTTAGTTCTGAGACTGACAAAATATGTCTTTTGTACACTACTGAATGACCGTCTGCCAGAATAGTCCTCTTACCTTTATTCTTAACTCTCCTTCACCTTTGTGATAGCTCTTGGCAATTTGCATAATAAGAAAATGTATAAATATGTAAAAATGTTTCTAATATGCCCTCTGATAAAATAAAAGCATTTTAGTATGGAGAAGCAAGAAAAAAAATAATTACAATACTAGATAATAGAAAAAATAATGCAAAACTAACCCAAGATCATTCACTATCCATATCTGGAAACCAGATGAAAAATATGCTGTGATCACCTATAGAATTTTTCCTCTTTTAGCAACAGCAGTTTTAGTCTTCAGAAAGCATTAGCTTTCTCTTAGCTAGTGAATTTGCAACCAAAGGAAAAACAAGAAATAGGACTACCTAAGCAGGCAGTGAGAAATCAAAGACCTTCATTGCTGATTTGAAAGTCATGAACACCTTTTTCACACCCAAAACCAGCTCTCTGTGCTAGAGGAAGCACTTATTTTTGAGCCCTGGACCTGACTGGCTCAAACATATCAGCCAACTTCAATACTTTATTCAGTATGTATACAAGGGAGTAACTTATCCACCGTGACTTTACCCAAAGAGGTAAACAGTTCTTCTTTAGCCTCTTTGCAACCTATTCTTCCCAACTGAGCCAACCCAAATAGTAAATTATTAGAAACTATATCAACTAATTAATTGTTTGGCTTGAACTTTCCTTCTCTTTCCCCATAAAATGTTATATTTATTTTCTTATTTCTCATTTTAATGTGTGTTACTGCTCTTCCTCCTTTTTATCTTCACATTGGTTGTTGCTACCCTTGTACTTCTTCATCGGTCTGGTTGCATTTAAGGGCCTTCCCAAGAGAATAAATCGGATAAGATTCGTCATTTTAGGTATATTTCCTTTCTCTCTTCATTTACTTAACATGTACCTACAGGAATATGAAAGCGGATGGACCCTAATCTGAGAATCAGGTCAACTGTATAAAGTAAAGGAAGTTCAAGTTAGTAAAGCATATATTACAGAGTTAGGAAGAATGGACTAAACATTCCACTGTGCTGGCATTTTATTCAGCCACTATTAATTGTCATCAATAATTGGACACCATTAAGGAGTGTTGACTGAATGTGAGATGAGCTAGTCTTGGCTAACTCTTGTATCATATGGAGTCTAAATTAGGCTTTTCAATAATCGCTGTTTCTAAATGGCAAACAAAAGGTATTCTGTATTGCCCCTGTGTCCTTTATGAGTTCCATAAATAACTAATTAACCTCTGCAACAAAAGTCGGCGTTAAAACAGGAGGCAGTTTCTCTGTACAAATGATGGGCATCTCAGAAAAGATCTGAGCAACACAAAGCTTACACTCTCCTTTTTTGCAGTGTTCTCCACAGAAATTAAATGCTTATTGACTCCACATTAATATCCATTTAGTAATCTGCCATTTTTGTTTGTTTTAATATAACACACAGTTTTACAGTAGAAAGGAATTATGCAGTTTAGAAATATGAATATTAAAAAAGGATATAATTAAATCTGTAGCCTGAAACCTCTGTCTAAAGCTATAATGACAAATTTAGTCCATATTTATTATGGTGCACAAGGGACTTTAACTAGATCATTAGTTTATATGCCTTACTCAGTAGCGAAGTTCTAAAACTTCACATTTTGCATATTATTACATTATTCATTTTTCCAACTAGGCATAAAATATGGCTTCCCAAGAGTACAATACCTAATTCTTCAAAATATACAAAGATAGCAATAAAATGATTAAATTACAACTCTTACATCTGTTCTTCTTGTTTGATTATAAATTAAAAATGTTCAAAACCAGAAGAAAACAATGCAGGTAACAAATATGTTTAACCTGCATATCGTCTCAGAATTAAAAAATTTACCCAACTCTATCCCTGCAATTACAAGTGCTGTTGACTTATCCTGTTTTCCACTGGTTGTCGTGCCTCTCTTTCAGAGGTCGTGAAATAGAGTATAATTTGACAATATATTTAAAAATCACTGACTCTGACTGATAACATGGATTAGGTGCTGTGAATTCACCATCACAGTTACTGAGAAAGGCTGATCAAAGGACTCAATCAGATTTCTGTGTGTATGAACACAGTGGTTTAAAAAACCCATAAAATGTTATGCTTGTCAGGAGGAAAATATAAAATGCTATTCTAAACCAGTACTCATCATTGCAAAATGCTGCTTGGTGTTTTCTTTATCAATTACACATTAACAAATCTTTAATCCAATGATGGAAATGCACCAGTGCAGGTGACACTGACAAATTATCCTTGGCAGTCTCTGTACTCATAACACATTTCAAAGAAGACTACCTTGATATAAAATGCATGAACTATTAAATCACAATGCCTACTGAGAAATTTGATTTTAAGGAGCGTTATTAGGGAAATGGTTATTTACTGAAAAATTTATATTTGAGAAAAATAAATGTATTTTAAACTCTATCATTTCACTCACCTGGAGGTGGTTTGTTTCCTAAAATCCTGAAATTCATGAAAATAAATACCTTAAGAAATTGGTTAAGTTACTGTGGTCATAATGACACTGAAGCAGCATTATGCAGCAAGGCATTACTGGATGCCATTGTAGGTTTCTGTGGATAAATTAGGAGAGCAGAAGTTACGAATGAGTGCTCCTTGAAAGCTTCTGAAGCAATTGAGTTTTCATCAAATTGAGATACCATACTATGTTTCCAGTTTTCATCTGTCTTGAATGGCTGTATTTACTCTAGATGAAGATTACTTCATAGGTTCCATCGACATATGCCTTCCAGATACATTTTATGCCATTATCAAAAACATCTTTCTTTCTTTATATCATGACTGCTTCAGTTGCAAATAGAAACATGGGAAATAAAGAACTGCATGACTTTGAATGATCAAACTCTTCCGGTTACTGAGCTGAACCCATGTAAGTCAACTTACAAAATGCCCCCTAAAGATTTAACTTGCTGTTTTGAAAAAATAATAGTAGAGCTGATAATGGGCACAAAATAAATCTAAATGATGCTTCCATTAAATTGAGAGAGAGGAATAAAAAATTGGATGAAGAAAGAATTTACAAGAATTTGAAAACTCTCATGTGGAAGAGGGCTTTTTGATAAAATATGCCTGTTTACAAGATGACTTTTGATTTATGTACTTATATGTTAAAAATCTATCTTGTTCACCCAATCTGCAAGGGGAAAAAAGAGTAAGGGGAAAAATAAAAGAAACTGACTTCATTACATGGTGTCCCTCGATAAATAAAAACTCGATCTGGCCTCTGTCCACTGCTGTTCTAAATGAGCCCAGTCAGTCTGGCCCATGTTTTTTCATTTCATTTTCTCCAGCCAAATGACTACCATCTGCTGTCACAAAGCTGTCACACAATCAGTAATGGAAGTTTTCTAAGGAATGTAATGGCTGAAGTATGACTATATGACATTCCAGCTCCTATCTAGCAGGATGAGAACAGCAACCCATTTGAAAAGAAACAGCAGTAGTGTTCTCCCACTTCTCAGCAAGTGCATTGTAATACAAATCTTTATTTGGACTCAAGACGTTGACAGGTCAATTGAACAGAATAAGTCTAGTTTATGATGCAGTTGTCAGAAGTGGTTAAAGCAGGAGTCTGTTTACCAGCGCTCTGAGATATTCCAACAATTTTTCTTGCAAACCAGCACCTTGAGGTTAATTACTTTACCAATTTGAGTAAATGGCAAGCCATATTCCCATCTGTCTCCATTAGTTCCCCACTATTTCTCAATTTATGATGACTGGGGTCAAGGCTGTGGTACAAAAGAAGAGCTAATAAAGCATGAATGGAGCAATTTTCTGTTTATACAAATGTGGTAGCCACAGCATAAATATGGAAGGGACATTTTAGAAGTGCATATTCTTTGCCTGGAAAACTCTGGGTGCTAACTGTATTTAGAGAAGTAAAAAACAAACACTAGCAATTAATTGCTGTTTCCATACTTATTTATCTTTGATAAACCCTGCTATGTGCTATGCAGCACTGTAATGCCCACTTGCACCCTGGCACAGGAATTAGAAAAGTTCTGAAAAGCCTACAGCAGTTGATCTCTACTAAGCTTACTAATTCACCAAAGGCAAGCTGCCTGGGAAAGAAAAAAGAAAAATCTCTTCATTTTGGTACCAAAATGCAGCATTACTGAAGCTTTTCTCCCTCAAGTAAACATTTCTTGCTATCTATATAGGATTTAGTGCTGGAATCCCTTAAAAGCTGTTTAGCAGTATGACTGATTTAAGAGCATCTCAAGGGACAGTACCTATTTTATTTCTGCTTGTTCATTAAAACACTGTGAAAGTTTACACCTGCATTAAAAAGCATAGACTTTCTCTTTCTTAGTTTCAAATTCGGCCTTACATTTCTATTCTATTAAAAATACTTAGTTCCTATAACCAATACCTTAGATAAATAATTCAAGGGAAAGCCTCCACCAATTTCCACAAACTGTTAATGACTATGGCTAGTTTGATAAATTCTGCCTAATCTACTTTGTCTAAACAGTGGCAGTCAAAAACCAGAAGATAATATTTTGGCCATTTGCCACAAATGGAAGAATTACTCATTAATTAAACACTACAATAATACAAATTTTGCTGCAAATGAGGCATAAAGCACGTATTTTCCCACAAATGATTCAAAATAGAATGGAGGTAATAATGTTCTATTCCTGTTTGTGTAGTGTAAAAATTTTAATCCATGACATATCTATCAGAAGCCACAGGAACCCATTAATGTGAAGCAAATCACTAAGTCCATATACATATTAATTCCTGTAACACAGTCTAGAGAATATCGTATTTTTAAATTACTACATTCATCCCTAAGATCAGATCAAATTCCAGCCAGCAAAGATGACAGCAGAACAGTCAAAGAACAAAATTGACTATCAACTCTTCTGATTTCTTAAGTCCTAAAGTAAGGTTTGCACTTGTAATAGACTTCTATTCTTCACACAGTTCACACTGTCACTTTTTCTCATTATATACTTTCTATTTTACAAAATATTCTTCTGCTGGTAGTGTGGATTTTAAATAATGATGTTGTTCTGACACTAAGGAAAAACAAAAACTAACACCTAAAGATGACTGGGAAAGCAGAGAAGGGGAAAAGGTGGTTCATTCTGTAGTCATTTGGATATCATATTCCTGGTTTATGATATAACAAAAAACAAAACCAGGGAGAGAATTTAAACCGATGAACAGTCTGTCTTGAATCTGTCGATAAAATCCAGATTGACTTTTCCAGAGAAGCCCTTCTTCTATAGAAATTTTCCTGTTTCCACTGGATAATTTCAAAAACCTTCCTGATTAGAATGATTATGATAAACTTTTAAAAAAAATATATGTATTTCTTACAATGGTTTTACCCAGTATGGACCTTGTAATTACAAAGAATTTTTAAACTGCTTTTTTCTGTGTCCACCAAGAAATAATATCTATAAGTCAAATGCATATATTAGCCATGTCAAATCCATACCTAGTGAAAATTTGGTGGAATTGTTATTTTTACTCAATAGTTGCTGTAATTAACAGAATTCCTTGGACCTTTTTTCCTGTTATCTTCTATTAAGAATACCTGCATGATGGACACGACATCAAAATCAGATGTTCATTACAAGTAGAGGCTGTAGTAGCAAGTACAAGTAATATGCACACTATACTAAGAGCAAACTTATAATATACCACTTCATTTGCAACTTAATATTAAAGTTTCGGTGACCTCAAACAAACCAGCTAGTCTTTCAAACAGTGAGCAGAACCATTTTAGTTTATTTATGGGGAAAAAAAGTTCACTCATCTCCTTACAGGAGAAGTACTGATGATGACATTCTGCAAGGATCAAGTTATTCTAAATAGTTGTTCTACAGTGATAACTAATGTGTTATGTATGTTTCTGCTCAACGTACTTTGGAAGAGGATTAATTTAAGTCACCTAATGCACTTTAACTGCAAAATAAGATTTTTCATATGAAGAGCTAGTTCAGAAGAGCTAAGCAGTTTTACCTTTTTTGTGTTCATTCCTCTTGCAAGCACATCCCTGTTCACAATGATTTGTCTGTTTTCAGCTACTGAAAAGTTTTATTAAGTCAGAAAAAGGACCATGATTGCGAGAACGATCAACTCCCAGTTGACCCTGAAATTGTGCAGGATCTGCTGCTCCAGCTGGATCCCTAAAAATCTATAGGGCTTGATGGGATTCATCTGAGAATCCTGAAAGAGCTGTCTGATGTCATCACAAAACCTCTCTCAATGATTTTTGAGTGGTCTTGGGAATCTGGAGTGGTCCCAGCTGACTGGAATCTGGTGAATGTTGTCCTGATTTTGAAGGGCAGGAAGGAGGACTCTGTAAACAATAGGGCTGTCAGTTTCACTTCAAGTGCCTGATTAAGTTATGGAGAAGATTGTTCTGGGAGCCATTGAAAAATACCTGAAAGACAGCACAGTCACTGGTCACAGCCAGCATGGCTTTGTGAGAGGAAAGTCCTGCTTGTCACACCTGATTTCCTTTTATGACAAGGTAACTCACCAGCTGATCAGGGGAAGCCCGTTGATGTAATCCTTTTGGATTTCAGTGAAGCTTTCAATACTGTCTCTCACAGGATCCTTCTGGACAAAATGTCCAGCTCACAGCAGGATAAACATATCATGGGATGGGTGAGCAACTGGCTTATGGGTCGGGCACAAAGGGTTATAGTGAATGGGGTGACATCAGACTGTCGCTAGTGGGGCTCCACAGGGCTCCATCCTCAGCCCTGTGCTCTTCAGCATCTTCGTAAGTGAGTTAGACACAAGACTGGAAAGGTTACTGAGAAAGTCTGCAGAAAGTACAAAACTGGGAGAAGCTGTTGACTCCCTCAAGGGCAGGGAGGCCCAGCAGAGACACCTTACAGGGCAATCACCAACCATATGAAGTTCAACAAGGGGAAGTGCTGGATTCTGCACCTGGGGTAGGCAACCCTGGCTGTACAACTGGGGAATGAGAGGCTGGAGAGCAGTGCCATGGAAAGGCACTTGGGGGTCCTGTTCAATGGCAAGTTCAATCTGAGTCAGCAGTGCCCTGGCAGCCAGGAGGGCCAGCTGTGTCCTGGGGGGCATCAGGCACGGCATCGCCAGCCGGGCAAGGGAGGGGATTGTCCCGCTCTGCTCTGCACTGGGGCAGCCTCACCTCGAGTGCTTGGGGCAGTTTTGGGTGCCGCAATAAAAAAAAGACATTACGCTGTTAGAGAGCATCCAAAGGAGGGCAATGAAGATGGTGAAGAGTCTGGAGAGGAAGCTGTATGAGGAGCAGCTGAGGTCACTTGGTTTGCTCAGCCTGGAAAAGAGGAGTCTGAGGGGGCCTCATTGCAGTTACAAACGCCTCTTGAGGGGAAGAGGAGGGACAGGCACTGATCACTTCTTTGTGGTAACCAGTGACAGGACCCAAGGGAATGGCCTGAAGCTGTCTCAGGGGAGGGATAGGTTGGATAGTAGAGAAAGGCTTTCCATCCAGAGCGTTGTTGGGCACTCGAACAGACTCCCCAGGGAACTGGTCACAGCACCAAGTCTGACAGAGTTTAAGAAGCATTTGGACAGTACTCTCAGGCACATGGTGTTACTCTTGGAGATGGTGCTGTGCAGGGCCAGGAGTAGGACTTGATGGTCCTTATGGGTCCCTTCCTACTCAGCTGTTCTGTGATTCTGTCCTTCTGTAATCTTGCCGACTGAATTCACCGAAGAGAACATGACAGTTAAACTCTAAGAGCCTCAAAGTGGGTGTCCTGGTCTTGTAATGTGTGCTAAGCATAATTGGAAGAAATTCAGAAAAGTAATTCCTTTTAAGACCTGAGGTTGAATCTCAAAAGGGAATATGTAAAAAGTCACCCTCTTATTCTCTATGTCACCCAGACTCCTCAGCATTTCAATTTTTAATCACTTTTTTCCCATGTGTTTCAGTGGATGAAGCCACAGAACAGAGGGTTTTATATGTTTATCAAAAATGTTCTGGAATGTGGGAAGTCACTGGAAACCCTTTGGGTTACACTGTTTAATCACTAACTAAATCTGTTTAATCACGTAACTAAAAAATAGCCAGTAACAATATATAGGAATATCGCAGGGCAGCATTAAGCAGTTGGAAATTGCTCGTATCAATTTAATTAATAAAAATAATGATACAGTAACTGAAGTGAAACATGGGTTAGCATTTGAAAAACCAGGAAGATCCTATTGCAAAGGTTAATTATGTCCACCAAGAGAGATGAAAAACTAACAGTTCAATGATATACAAGTTTCAATAAAGAACAATTTTCAAAAAGTCTTACAAAAATGTAGGATTGTCTTAGGGTTGTATTCAAACCATACCTGATTTCGTCTACCACAATTTCTTCTACAGGATGAAATGGAAACCATCTTAAAGCAGTAAAAGGGTTGACTTCAACTTCTAAATTGCAATGTACATCTGCTTTATTGAGCATCTTTACAGCAGCCTCACAACAAGATAAACATGGCTTGTAATTTTCGCACTCCCTACACATAAAACCTGAAGCCCTGGCTTTATTTTTAAAACACTAATTACGTGATGGGGAGAAGCCTCTAATTTCTGAGAATGCACTCAAAGACAATTTTTAAGAAGAGTAACAAAATAATGCAGAAGTGCACAAAGGCTTTATTAAGAAAACAGTTGGTGTTCAAAGCACTGACTTCTCCTATACTTCAAATTTGTTTCTGATTCTTGAGCTAGCACCGCTTTAAGCAAAATATGCAACTTTGTCAAATGATAAAGCAACAAGACATATTACCCTGCTTCTGTTATGAAATTCCTAATAAAAAACCCCAAGGATTTCTCAATTTTGTACATGTTGTATCTCCCAAAGTGTTCTAAGACATTCTTACAATTCTTACAGAGGAATTGTTCAAATTTGTAAATTAATTCTGTGTGCTTTTTCAAGACAGAAATGTCAGTTTTTCTGCTTTTTGTGGCAGATGTTTGGGCATGCTTTCAGTTCCTTATTGTCCTAGCTGTAAAAAGAATGAATGCAACTAGTAAATGGAATAATTTCCTCTCAGATTTGCTTCACTTATGATATCTGTTCTATAAAACATCTTAGACACAATCAGTTGTACCTATAAGGATGTTACTGCTTTTCTCAAAAAAAAAAAAAACCCCAAAACCAAAACAACAAAAATACAAAACCAAACCAAAACAACAAAAAACCAATCGAACAACAGGCTGCATAGGAATACAAGGAAAATTTGCTTACAATCTGGTAGCACTTTGGACTGTAGAAGTTATGATGGCACCAGTAAAGTGAAGGTGAGTAAGGAAGCCACCAATAAAAAAAGGTGAAACAGCTTCAAATGTCAAAACTTGGCAGAACTAACTCAACATGACACTATTTCTCGATCTCTTTCATCTTATGAACCATGTTAGAACACTGGACTCGAATGAAGGGATACTACAAAAAAATAAAAATAAAGAAAACATCTGTTAGCACTTCTCTGCTTTTCTAGATTGGATCCCAAATCTTGAGGTGTTTAGATTTGATAAATACTTTGATACCGAGATCATTCTCAGGACTTTGGCTGTGCTTATACCCATTGAATGAGCATGCCCCAACAACTCTTGGTGAAACAGCTTCTTGCTGGGTTATCATCACCTGTTCAGTATTTCTTACAAGTAAATAAGTGGGTTTCCTCTTAGTAGTAATAATTTTGCATGTTGAACTTTTGGAAGATCCTATCCTTGATAGACAAAATAACTTTTAACCTTTCAGTTCATATTAAATAGGAGATTCAGCAGTCCGTGTGAAGTTTCAAGGCATTCATTTACATTGAGTAGGTCACTGCAAACAGAATCACTGTTCCTAAGCATTTCAGACAGGAACAGTTTTTAGAGATAGAGCTACAGGGTCCATTAGGGTAAATGCCTTTTTTTACTTCCTAAGTTTTCTTATTACACTTGGAATAATGTGACATGAGAATAATCATTGTCTTTTTCTCCCTTTGTGGAGCCAAACCCAGCTATCGGAATCTGAGCGTTTCTTGATGAGCAGGTCAGTGAGAGAAATTATGAGCTGAAGAACTGCACTGACAGCTAAACCACTCATATAATTAGCAAAATTAAAGCTGTTTAGGTAGTGAGTAGTGCCCCAAGTACTCTGGTTTTCAGCCAAGATGTCCACTGTTTTGCTTAACTCTGTTCCCAAAACCAGAAAATTGCTTTAGCTGTTGTTCCTACCTCCATTTCAGCATGTGTTTGAGGAACTCAGAAAAGAATGTAAGGAAACTTAACATATCCAGTATAGAAGGACTTTTGCCTGGCCAAGGCTGAGAAGCTATATGGTAAAGAACTGAGGTGATGTGTTTCAGAGGCAAAAAATTTAATCTATTCCTATGTCACCACTGTTATTTCAGTATCAGTATCTGATAGAAGAGGTAAGCATCCTTGAAATCATCAAATTAGGATCTCAAATGCTACCATGCTTATATTTCCTGCTTTCATTTTGGAATGCTTGCAAATAACAAAATTTTCCAGTGATTTCTTCTCATTCTCTGAAACTGTAATTTTTAAGAGAAAGAAAAAATCCTTTTATAGATTACTACTTAAGGTCTCCTCTAGTTGAGTAATTCATCAGAAGTCACTGCATCCCACCGACTCTGGTTTTTTGCTACTCCAAGAAAGGGGTGATGAACTGAACAAAGTGCCTTCTGAAAAAGTAAACTGGGTCCTCTTTGTGCTCCCTGTATATTATAGAAAGTACAGACTGTATCTTAAGATATGGCAGACCATTTCCTACAGGGAAGTTGGGTGCTTATCTGATGCTAAAATGACATAATTTTTCTTTCCATGGCTAGACTGCAGGATGTAATCCAAACTCTAAACTGGCAGTTGGGGTG
>VZRQ01000142.1:1118417-1158894 GCA_013397975.1 Machaerirhynchus nigripectus | reverse complement strand
TGGGTGGGGGGGGAATGGAATGTGGATAGTAGTTCTGATTTCACAGCTGAGCAATAAAATCTCCTGTAGGTTAGTTCCCATGAAAAAACTAATAAGGACACTTGTTTTCAATCACAGATGCTCTCTGCTCAGTCCTATTCTGAAGTGCTTTATTCAGAGTTTCCCCAATCAATATTTTGACTTTGAGAGGCAGAGCTATTAGAGGTTATTTAGCTGGAGAGCTGGAATGCCAGGTCTTGAGCCAGGCAGACCTCGTCTACGGTTTGTCAAAGAAGGTAAGAGGAAAATAAAAGAGCAAAGAAACAGCATACATTCCCACCCTAACCGATAATCTTATTTTCTGTTATTTCATCATTTGCTAAACATGTTTTAGAGATTAGAAAACATGCAAACCCAAAGCACTGGAGAAACATAGCATGGAGAATATGGTCATAGTATCATAGCTTTTCTCTAAAATGAGCAACAGTATTCTGGCTATTGAGTCCTGGAATGCCACTTCCCCTGTCCTGGGATGAAACTCTTAGAAAACTGAAATATATTCCTTTGCCTACTGTATAGAACAATTAGTTAAGTAAGCCACAATTTGGATTTTTGCAGCAGGCTAGGAGGAAAATATAGTAGGTTGGGAATATGTACATATATTAAATCTCTTTCTTTAGGTATGATTTTGGATTTTTAGGTATCTTAAAGAAGAATACAACTTCAATTCCAAGCTGTAAAATTATTTTAACATGACTTATGAATACCTCAATATCTATTTCAAGCAGCACTTTGGTTTTGCTTCTCCTACCAAAAAGGGTAGAAAGTTCTACCAAACACAAACACAGGGTGAAAGAATACACTGTCTCACCCCATACAAAAATGAAAAAAAGCAGATTAGAGTTCTTTACAATTCAAATACTTAAGAAAACTTTATTAAACAATGTTTATTACTTCAATTCCTAATCACAGTGGATGACTGCACTCTTATCATCTGTTTTCTGTCCACAGTATGCAGCTACCTCTTTTGGGAAGATTAAGTGCATGGCAGCTTATATTTTGTTGGATATTCTTCATTTTGGCTACAAATCCTTATAGAAATTCTGCTTAATCTATGTAAGGGTTATATCGTAATTGATTTTACTTCACATGCCTTTGTTTTTAGAATTATTATTGCTTGTTAGCAGCAGTTCTTTGCCTTCCAAATGCTGCTCTTCATACCATAGCTTATTTACTAGAAGAACAAACAAACAAAGAAAAAAAGTCTGTGGTTTGGCTCTGCTTATGTCTTGAAGCCAGAAGTTTCTGAAAATCATCAGTTTAACCGTCATACACCTATCTGTCTTTTTGTAGCTTCCACTATCATAGGCAGCAATCTAAAGAGTTTTTATATAAATGAAATAAGAAAAAAAAATTCTCTGTTACTCCAGATGTTTGTTTTGCATTAATATAATTTTACATTAGTGCTTGAGACAATTTTCTCTTCACTTCATCCTTTTGGTATTGATCATCTACTTTTGATGTCACACACTGAGTGAGGACACTGTTTTCACTATGTTCAGGAGGAAGCTTTCATGCAAGCTATTTTTTATGACTGCTTGCTATCAACATAGAAGGCAAACTGAGGAGACAATGCTTATTTATTTGATAAGAGGGAAAATAAAGATTGAATGAGCACAAAACAACAATCAAAATGATCCTTCTACACCTTGAGAGGGAAAGCAAAAGATCAGATAATTTTTAAAAAATGTTTTAAAAAGTAATAGAAGCTTAAGTAATAGATACTGAATTGTAACAGACAATATTTTCATTAAATTTGTCTATTTTAAACATTTACTTGCTTGTTTATTTAATAGCTGATAAGGCAGCAATTTTTTGTTTTGGTACGTATTAATTCTTTTGTACTATAGACTGCAAATTTCTGTTAAAAGATAAGGTGGCTTTGTTTTTACTTTAGAAAGAATTTACCTGTGTACACCAAATGGAAACTCTACAGTTGTCCAATTTACTTTCTCTCTTGATTCAAAGTGGGTGATTTTGCGCTGCAAACTGTAACTCCCAATTCCTTTTGGCCAACTCCATATGCATCTGACTGATTATTTGTTTAGTAGCACTCAGCACACTGAACAGGGCAGGTTTGTTCTGCTGACGAGTTTATTACCCATCTGCCGCAAAGCACGGCTGTGATATAATTCATTCTATTTACCCTAAAACAACAACAACAACAACAACAACAAAATCACTTCTCATGGGTATGCAGTGTTATGAGAGGGAAAAATAATTTGATGCTTCATCTTTCAATGTCTTTTGCCTGTACACAGGGAAAAATAATGTAGATATAGTTCTTTCATTAGAAACAGTGCAATAAAACTAATATTTCTTCCCTGAATAGACAGCACCAAGGAGACATCCCAGCATTTGGAATGTACTTATTTTTCAAATACAATTAACCAGTTTATATAACTCCTTCATAATTTGAAACATTTTATGTTTTTTTTATTTTACAGGATATTTTTGGTAGTTCTGATTTAAGAAGGCTTTTTCCTTCTGTCAGGTTGAAGGGCTTTTTGTAGTAGGTCTGTGTAAATGGTTCACTACTATGTAAGACACCCAGCAAAAACATGTAAGCACTTTCTTTTCAAAATCCTCCAACAATCTTTCTTCCATCAATCTTTACAGCACATCTTACACAGTTATAGAACAGGATGCTGAATGTTTAGAAACTGTTACACAGATAGACTGGAGTGTGCATATGTGTGTGTGCATGCTCGCAGGGAGACCCTGTGGGTGGGGCAGGTGAGGAGGAAAAACCTGAATAACAATGACTTCAGAAAGCAGAGGTTAGAAACAAACATGCCCTTAAACAGTGCACACAGTTGTACCTTTCTTTCTCTAATTTAGATAAAACCAGACTGAAGGTATGTGGTAAGCTAGGCATGGTATATCAATATTTATGCTGCTTGGAATTTACAAACCAGCAAGCTCCTATGCAAATGTTCCAGCTACATAAAGGTAGCATTGTTTTCTGCACATCATGCTTGAAGTCATATGTTCTGAAATAAAGATTTCGAGAGTATACTGGCCTTCTTGAATTTTTATTTTATTTAGAAAGCTGTCATTTACAAGGCCAAGCCTCTACTCAAAAAACTCCTGTTTTAATGACGATGCATATTATTTATTGCATGTACTAGCGATGAATACATTATTTTAACAATGCTTAAAATTGGCTGGAAAATCAACAAGCATTCCCTTCCTTCTCATGTAGAGTGATTAACTCCTGCCCAGCAATTTCTCTATGTGAGACACTGAAATGAAGCAAATATCACATTTTTCTTTACACTGACAGAGATGGCTATTTATTCTAAGTTCTTTGCTATTTTCATAAACAATAAAGTTAAGAATAAACTTTTCTACAAATTCTGGGTCGTTCTGCACAGACAATTTTCAGTTCTGTCATGTGAAGCCAAAGTAATATTCCAGTGTCATGTTTATAGCCATCTGTGCAGATGCAAAGTCAAGTTTGGGCAGCTTTGATCTTGATAAAGTGCAGATATTTTGATGTGAAGGATCACTACCTTAGTTTGAAAGAACAAATGAATGAAAATGCTTCATGTGCTGGGAAGTAATGGTCAGAAAGCTAAGGCTCATTTTAAAATAGGTTTTCCAACTATAATCAGACACTAATTAAAACAACAGTAGCCAAATTTGGAAAGACTACACCTCCTAGTAACTTATTCATGTCAATAACCTTTGAAGACAGCTCTACAAAATGAAAGAAATAAATACAAAACCCAAGCCAATGTCCCCTGAAGAAGTCGCAATTCTTCTATCTGGAAGGGAAACTAAACTTAAAACATTTAGAAATATCAGAATCCCAAAAATATTTTCTGATTACTTGGTAAACCCAAGACAAAGTTTTTCTTACTGCTTCCAGGTTTTGTAGCCTTAATAGGAGCTATCACAGTTGCTGTGACTGTTAAATGGTGACAGTCATACCTTTAGTGGTATGGTTACTCAGAGAGGCAGGAAGAGAAAAAAGGAGAGGGGGGGAATGTGGGTCTCCCTGAGGTCAATGGCTAAACAGCCATTTGTATCACAATTTCATTATATAGGTTCAAGAGTCATAAGGCTCCTCTTCTTGGAAGAAGTGGGCATAGAAACATCTGTTCAAGAGTAGTAACAGCTCAGGAACTATGGCAAGCACAGATTCAGAATGGTTACAAATGTTTACTGTCATCTGCGCATTTGTGATTGTGAGAGAAGGGAACTTCAGGCTTTTATTTCATTGGAAAAAACACACCACCAGACACTGAAATGCTCTTAAGGATATATGATGCCTTTAATAACTGTTAAACATCAAAGTTCTCTTAGTAGCTTGCAGTTAATAGCCACCTTCTAAATCAACAAGGTGAAAACTATGATGTAAAAATTCACAGAGACTTTGAGAGTGAATTGTTAAAGAGAAGTCAGACAGTTTTGCTCTCAATCTGCTTGAAATAAACATGAAATTGGAAATTAAAAAAATTAAATATCCTTTAGTAAAAAACCATCTAATTCTCTTCCTTGTAATCTTATACTTGAGGAGAGATATAGGAATAATTTTTTTTGTCACACAAGTCTGCAGAAATTCCAGTAATTCATAGCTTAACTATTTCCCTATGCATCATGAATCAAATGTGCCTTGAAGGAAAAATTATCCCTTTTCTTGTAATTATGGGATTACCGCAGTTTTGTAGAGTTCTAATTTCAACTGAAAAATGTAATTTTCCATAATATTGCTTGTGTCTCCAGATTAGATTTGAATTACTAGCCAAAAGTTCCTGTTGCTATTGTAATTTTAATTCACTTTTTGACAGGTAGGAACTTCAATATCTGACACCAGCTGTACAAATTGAGAAGTCATCCACTCTCTTGATATTTCTTTTCAAGATAAATTACCTAAGGATATTTTTCATGACGAGGTATTGGTTTTTACCTGTTTCCTAGAGAGGAAAAGATCAGAAAGCTGAATCTTTTGCCCTCAGTTTTGCCATTTCCATAGTGAGGTTATCCTCCATTCTTTATTTGTATAAAAATGTTTCAATATAGTACACGACTTCAAACATGTATCATGTGTTGTGAGAGTGTCTGGACAATGGGAAATGGCAAGTAATGCAGGGCTTGGGGCCCAGTTTCAAATTTATCATCTAGAACCACATTCTCAAGTGGCTGACTAACATTATCTGTCTCTTCTTCCTATAACTAAATACATCCATGTGAAATGCACCATAATGTGCTCACATCCCCCTCCCCACAATCTTAATTTTATTTATTGAAATTTCCCTCTTCTATTTAATGTACAGAGAAAAGTTATTTTGCGCTGCCACCACTGCAGGAGCTTTTTAAATGATTCAAGGAAGTATAGCTTTCATTTAGGTTTGTGCCCTCCAGTCTGTTTATACTGGTCGATACACTTGTCTGAAAAATATAATGGATTAGCACATCATTCAACAAACTAGTCAGAAGGCAAGCTCAAGGCGACAAAGACCAAAAAGTAAATTACAGCCAGTAGAAGGGACAGGCCAAGCCTACAGCTAGGAAACATCATATCACTAAAAAACCTGTATTCTGTGAGAATGTTACTTGAACTGAAATGGGTGAAGAATTTACACTGAAATATAATAAAACAATGAACTCCACGATTTCATAAAAACTATAAAATGTAGGGTTTATGACATATAATGCAAAACGTGATTCTCACAAACAGTGCATTCTACAGTCGTATTTCCTATCAACAACAGACATTATTACTGTGTAATGGAGTATTTTGTCTCCGGTTTAGTACTTTTTGTTTCAGCACTTATTTAACACATTTAAATATGCGCCAAACAAAATGTGCCAAAAAGCATATAATGAAAAATCTGTGAAAATATATCTTATACAGGTAGAACAAACACACACAAAGATGCAATACAACTCCAAATACGGAAGGTCATTTTCCTTATCTTAGATAACCTATCTAGGTTTCCTAGATAACCTTCAAGGTGAAGTTCATTAGCTACAATTTTTAGCATGTATGTAATTAATTAAAGTCTGTTGTATAAGTGATAATTGTGAGTTATTGTCCTTTTTGAACCTCCAGCAGTTGATTAGAAAACCAAAATCAAATCACTGTAGCTTTACCTCTGCTTTAAAACTTGTAAAAGTGTTATTTGTAATCGTCACTTTAGCTATGTAACACATAAACCTTTTCACATTTATGAAAAGAGCCCCAGTGTTGTCATAGAGGTTGAAGAATATCATACCACTATAGCAACCTTTCAGAAAATTAACACAGTGGATGAAATTCATTGCTGAGGTAGATCCTTTATCTCAAATGGAGGTACATCAAGAAGAGTTGTGTGTACCATGCCGGTAGGTATAAATCACACCATAATATTATTAAGTAAAATCTTGAAAAGAGTTACAAACAACCTAGCAGATGCTTCAGCAGAGAAGAGTGAGAAGCTACCTGGCATGTGGCTTCCAAAGGCATGTATCTGTGAGAGAGAAAGCCATCTCTATAGAAAGTGAACCGGCACTATCATTCCTTTTCTATATTTCCATTCAGCTGTGCTTATGTATCAATTAGTTTTGCCTTACTCCTGCTATTTTCAGTTGTGCTTGTGTCTTACACATGACTGCAGGTATCAGGAAAGATAAGACCAGCATTTCAGATTTCCCTCATGGCCATAGCCCTGGTTTCATTTATTCACAAGATGAACAGAAGCAGATGATTTCTGGAACTCAATTTGCCTATCTCTATTCCCCAGCTCTCACCACACAGAGTCACTTTGAACACCTTGTCTAGGATTCTAGAAGGAGATCATGCCATAAAGCGATGGTCTTTGGAGGGAATTCCCACACTTTTAAATTCATAATAGATGCTTATTGCTATTGGAGCCAAAGGAGCAAACGGGAAGCAAGTGTTTATATTTGGACCACTGATTGTTTAATCTAGGTTATTTCTGCTCAAGAACTGTGTCAAGCCCCTATACAGCAAGGAAACCTCTTATAAATTTATGGATAAAATCAAGTGTATTTGGATTAAATTCAAATATACTGTATAGTATAAATATCAAATATACTGTATAATATAAATTTCAATTTCCTGAAGGGAGAGGCTCCACAGGTGACTCTTTCCAAGTTGTGTGTATATTGCACTGATAATCAAGTTTCTATTTTGGTAACGAGTTGGTTTGTAAAATCACATTTGCATTGGGATATGTCTATTTCTCAGTTGTCTACCTTTGCACACTGCTTCTGGGACATCTACAGAAACACCAAAACCTTCCTTGTTTAAAGCAAAGATGCCAATTTTAAAATGTCACGGTCTATCACAGCTGAGGCCTCAACGTTCAAATATGCTGAGCTTTCAATTCAATATGAAATCTGCCTGTTCTCCTGGCATGGGACCAACAAGAGACTGATGGGTTTTGACACATTCTTCCCTGGTTTGTTTGTTTCCTGGGCAGGAGATGTTGTTCAACACCAAGCACTATTTTAGATGTTTAGTTGTGTTTCTAAAATTCAGATGGTGTATATCCATATTTTAAATACATAAAATATAACAAATCAATTAAACATGGAGGTCCATGTCCTACTTTTATAAGCACATGTAATTTCACCATTTTGAGTGACCAAATGATAAAGCAGATGCACATGACCTATGCATCAGTTTTGGGTGTTAATAGAGGTAAAGAAACAACACAGTAACACACAATAGCAGTACTCTTTCACTACTGAAATTCAAATATTGCTAATAAATGGGTTTGGTCATAATTTTTCTCTCCAGAAATTTTGCTTTTGCTTTGTTTTTGGTGAGATTGACACTGATTTTAATGAGAGTTCCCACAGTTCAAAAATCCAAGCCCAAATCCCTCAAAGGTTTAATTGAATAGATTTATCATTTGTTTCACAGCTTTCAGTGAGAATTCTTGTGTTCATGTTTCCAGGATCTAAGCCCTTGTTATGACATATTAATCCCTTCTTCTACTCATACTCTATTTTACTATTTTGTTATGATTTATCCATCCTTTCATCTACTCATACTCTTTTTATTTCAAGTTCAACTTGTATCATTACCTTTAGTTACAGTTGTTTTAACACTTATCTCTCAGAAAACCATTTTCCGTTCCTTGTCACATTGTCAAATTTACCACTGTTTAGAAATTTTTACAGGACACACATCTGTTTCAGACTGAATAATAACTTAGAAAATTTCAGCTAAGTCTTAGTCTAGACACAACAGCTTTGGGTTTTTTTTGTCCATGTTGAAGCAATAAGATTTTTTTGAGCAGTCATCACGTTCCCATTTCTATTACAAAATAGATCTGAAACTGGCAGATGGATTTGCCTTTATACCAGCAAGAGGCTATTTGCCATTCCAATAAAAGCACACTGAGATTTGTCCGAGTCATATGCCACTGAGCAAGCAACCACTGCTTAAATAGATCAATACAAACCTTCATTCTATTTACTTCTACAATCTACAATGCCCTTTGCTTAGGATCAGGGCCAAGGGTGTGATCCCTACAGTGACTCATGTGGTTAAGATATTGGCGTGATTTTGCAGCTGCAGAATAGGAGCCACAGTAAGAGACAGACACCTCACCAAAGCTGTGCATTTCTGAACTCCTTTTTTGCTCTTGGATCCTGTAAGATGTGAATAACTAGGCAGCCTGATTGCCTATATCTGGCATGCAGTCTCAGAGCTGTGATGGGAACATGTGCTACTGCCACGCATAAGTGTGTGAGGGGCCAAATGAATATAAAGGTCTATCTAGAGGGATTTCAGTTTCCATGGCCAAATCTCATTAGATTCCATTCTTTGTAAACAGACTCCAACCTTCAACAGTTAGCAGCACTAACCACACTGCACCTTCCCCCAGTAAAACTAAACATGCTTCATCCTACCGTAGCTCTCAAGGACAGCCATGGCCCAAAATCAGAAAGCAAACATATGTGCTCAGGGTTGTAAGGCTGCAGCTGGACATTCTTTGCCTCCTACTAATGTGGGACAATGTAGGACAGAGGTAAAGGACTTTTCAGCACAACTTAAAGGTTCCTCGTTCAGCCATGCACCCATACAGATTCATTCACAGAGATGTATTATATATAAATATATATGCATGCATACCCCTAGCTATAAAGCCAATATTCTCTGTAAGGCATCCTTCATTTTGTCATTATACTAGAGCATTATTCAACACAACTAACAGAATATACATAAAAAAGAAAACTTAAAAAGTTTGTCCATCTGAGTTTGTTTTCATTGGAGGGAGGGGGATGGCTAATCATCTATGTAACATTTGTAAAAGGGCAACAACTTTTATGACTGAATTTTGAAAGGTGAAAAATATTCATCTCTTGTAAACTTCCCTTTCATTGTGAAATGAGATTCTCATAGTCACCAATCTCATTAAAAGTTAAAACTGTGTCTGCTTAGCATTAGCAAGGAATAAAAGGGTAAGAAATGAGGTGTCTATGAGAACTATAGCTATTGACATCATTGACCTATAAATACGTCCTCTTCAAGCTGATATATAGCAATTCATTATCCCTGTTTTGATATAATTGCTATTACTGAAAGCCCTTTGCTTTCAAGTGTTAATACAATTGCAGTTCATTTTTCAGATAATCTGCCAAAAAGAAAAAACTAATTTCTAAATATTTGATCATAAAAGTTGTCCCCAGCTTTTACAGATAATTTAGTCAAATAATATCAGATAATCTTAGCGCAGATTTAACAGGAAATTGCTAGGGACTCCATCTAAGCAGCATCCATTTGCACTTATATAAATGTACTGAATGTGTAGGAAGACTTTGACAGCTTGCCATATGTGATTTCATTCTGTAGCCTACCTACTTTACCATCAAAAGTTATATCCTTTGAAGCATTGCCAGAATTACTTTAGCCCAGTAGATATGCTAGATGTGCCCTTTAAAAGCCATATCATTTCCTTTCTACTCTGACTAGTTCAATGTAGCATCTGCTCAACTAAATTCCTTTGAAGGTTAAAACCAAAAAAACCCCTGTTCTACAGCTCACTAAGATGTCCAGTGTTGAATGAAGACCATGGATGCAAGAGAATAAATATGACTTATATGAGACTATAAAAGAGAATCAGAAAATTATCAGCTATCATGGGTATATTATAATTATACACACACAGAATAAATATTTGCATTTCAGGATATGTAAGCGTTTTATTTAAAATAAAAATAAACCCTGAAATTTTTTACTTCCAATCCATTATGTTGATTGTTTATATGCAAATTCTGATCTTGCTGTGACATGGATATTAATGCCATAATAAAGAATATCACACATCAACAACTTGATTCCAAATAGCAAATATAGGTATGAATGTGTAATCTCTTTGGGTTTTACAGCTATTTTAAGAGACAAAACGCTATTTTCACAGCACCTTCCCAGCTGTACTAGATGATAACGAAGGGATAGGCCATATCCTCTAGTATCACAATGAAGCTGTGACATCTTAGAAATATTTTAAGTTTGCCTTCTTTAATTTCTACAAATGCTATTTAAAATTGAAGACTGGTGTTTTTACTAAAGAGGTGAATAGATTCCAGAATTACATGATTTTCTTGGCTGCTAAATTGAAAATGTTCCAAAATATATTAAAATGGTAGTGTCCTTTTGTAGTCTTTTTGAAACCCTGTAATGTCAGTTTTAATTAACAAGCTGTAAAAGTTACATTTATATATCTGTTTTTTTTTCCTCAGTTTTACTTATTATTCTTATTATTTCACAAGAATTTTCACCCTCATTAGGGAGGTTGCAGAGTTTGCTAATCTGCAGGGATTTATCACAAAAGCATCATAAGAATGCAGACTGGACTGTGTCAGATCTAGTCACATCACTGCCCAAATTAGGAACAGCACTAATGTGCTTATACCAGTTGAATAGCTCCTAACCACTTAGAATGGAAAAAGCATAATTTCTTTTGCATCTGTCTGTTGTAGAGGCCTTCCATCAGACCCATAAGGTCTTTCTTCACAGTCACAAGTGCACATAAACCTAGAGGAATGTAGTGATATCAAAAAAGAAGAGGAGAATAGAACAAGTATTAAGGGACCTGCTTTGATTTAGCCAAACAAAACATCTGGAATAAGTTCAATTTGAAATGTACAAAATTCTTTCTGTAGACACATTTTTACCAAAAAGCAGGAAAGAAAAATCCTTATATTTGCAATGAGCATGAAAGGGAAGCCCATCTCTAGACACTGGAATTTGCTTATGTGCATTTCAGTGGTTAAATCATTTTCTTTTAACAATTCTTCCCCTGAACTGCCTTCTGTTGGGAAGGCATTGTACACTTAAGCAACAATACATCAAAACTTGATTTGGGAGCTAACAAGGAAGACAGACTGAACCAGAAGAAGATAGGAAACGGATGATAAAAATATCATAATGTTCACCCCTCCCAAACATGCAACTAATAAAATGTATACCTTTTTCAGTACATTTTTTAGCCAACCACTCTGATCCTGAAGATTGTTATGTCTTTGGAATGCATTTTTCTCAGTGGTTAGACACCAGCTCATCTGCACACAAGGTTGCAGTAAATAAAGTATAGAGCAATTACAATTAATGCAGGAATCCTCTTAACATAATGTTGATTCAGGTTAACTGAATCTGATTACATAACATTGGAGACAGGACAAAGAAATCGAGCTATCATATGACCAAAATGTTTTAAAACTTGCAAGCAATTTATAACAAATAAAAAACAAAAAAGAGAAATCGCTGTCACTCTTATTCAAAGTATTAGTTGCTTATAGGGGCAGAGGGATTGCTCATTAACTTACAGAATGTATCTTCATTCCCGGTGTAAAATAAGAAACACCGGCAATATAGAGTAAAATGAGAACCATTCAAAAACCTGTGAAATCTCTTCATTGACTTACAGGCTGTGGATCAGACTCATGTCATGTCAGGAGAAACAAACATAGGAGGGAAAGCTACTGTTTCTCCAACTGGATTAACGAATTTTAGAAAAGGAAGCATCTCTTCCTGGAAACTTGAAGTCATGACTCATACCTGCTGCCTCCATACATAGAAGAAATCCATTTACAATTTTCATCATATCTGTCTTATGCATACGTTATGGAAGTTCAATAAGAATACATGGATAGCTCCACTGTTATTCAAGAAATCTCAGGAATGCATATGGCTTTGTATTTACCACTTCTGCATGAATAAGTGCTGTCCCAAATGAGAGATCTTTCTGAAACCCAGTATCAAAAGGCATAGACTGTGCCTAACTGTAATGGCTACTACATCCTGATACAGCAGTACGCAGTCTAGAAAATACTTGTCACCCAAAAGACCCAAAGACAGGATCTTAAACATAAAATAATTAATATAGGTAATAATTCTGTCATACATTTTATTAGTATAAGGCCAGATTTATTAACACAAAGGCTTTAAAAATTATCTGGAATACAGAATGAGCAGAATACACCATATTAGTTTATAGATCCATGTGATCTTGTTCAAATAGAGAAATAAGACTGTATTTCCCCTTTATATTTTACTGTTGCCAAACTTGATAATATTATTGCCAATCAAGTGGTTTGATTGTAGCTTCAAAGGCCTTTCTGTAGAATCATGATATTCCCAAAAAGTCTCAGACATCTCCTACATATTAAAGTACATTTTTAGCATTCATGTAGCTAATGGAAAAAGAACACTCGAAAATACAAAGTCACAAAGGGTGCAAACCCCCCTGAATGTTAATAAGCCCTTTAAAATATTATTTTCAAATATCTTGAGTAACTTGGAACCAGACTCACTCTTTGAGCTGATGCTGGGCTGTGAGTTCTGAATATCAAAGGTTAACAAAATTTAGCTTGGTTGTTGAGGAAGAAGAAGCATGCCTCCTCATGAGTCTGTTGCTGAGTAGGGGCAGTGTGCAATGTTTCTTCTCTGTCTTCCCCCTCCTGCCTGCTCACACTAGAGATGTATTTCTTTTGTCTGTCCCATCATGCTAATCTGATTCCCCATCCCTCCAATATATGCATGTGCTTCCTGTCTCTAAAGGGAAGATAATTCCTGCCTTAGACACGTCTCCTCATTGTTGGAGGAAGATATTTTCTTTCTCGCCTTTCTGCCCTAAATTTCTAACTCTGGGCAAAGGAAGTTTATCACTTCACTCTGTTGCCATGTCTGAGCTCTTGTCTGGCAAAAATGAATTCCTAGTTTTCTACTACCTCATCAGGTGGTCAGTAGAAGTACCCCTCTGCTGCATAGCTGTTTTTGGCTATGCCAGCACTGCTAGAGCATGCTGTGTGATAGGATGGGTCCTGGTGTCAGATTTTGATGGCATAGCTTTTAAAATGGCAGTTAACAGGTTCTTCTGTGGATTCGTCTGCAGAGGATCCTTCTGTGGGAGTGCCATGGGAATTATAAGTAAACATCATCCATGTGGAGCTGAGTTACTCAGGATGAATGCAGGCAGTTCTGAAGGTATGAGCAAACAGCAGAGAGAACTTTTAATGTGAATGTTGTTAAGGAACTCATCTGAGCAAGTAAGATAAAGTACTGGCTCACAGTAAGCCTGACAAGTTTTCTGCTGCTTTTTTCCCTGTCCCCTAAATGCAGAAAGCAAACTGGGAGCATTCTCTTTCATACTGTAGCTTAACCAAGAAGCTGTTAGCTGCTGTGCAATTGGAAGCTCAGGCAGAGGATGTCTCGGATGGCATCCTGGTTCAAATGCCAGAAGGTAATACAGGGAAACATGGGGTTAAAATGCTAAAGCAGCATAGGTCTATTTTAATGCTGAAGATGAACAGGGAGTGACAAAAGAATATAGATTAACACTGGAAGGGTAATAGCACATGGACATGATTGTCTTGAATTTCCATTACAAACCTTGGGGGATTAAGCACCATTAGCCTCTGACTTGGGAGGTTCTCTTGGCTAGATCCCATCTGCAGTGAAGGCACTCTCCACAGAATTTGGAATGCTTCTGTTCTCTTACCAATCCTCTCTTCCCACAGTAGTATTACTCTGTGAACTCTGACTGAACGCAGAGCAAGTACAGCCCTGACCAAGGCTGTAATAATACATGTTGGCAAAAGCAGATTAAGATGTATTTCCTACTCTTTTTCTGAGCTGTTCGTTCCTGATCTTGTGTTTTCATATGCAACCCCTTAGCTGGACTGGTAGAACTGTCAGTGAGGATTAGCAGCTGAAAATATCACTGATCTGATCTGAGTTTAAAGTATTTTTTTACATTTCATTTTTGCAGCATTATTTTTTAGCCCCGATCCATTCAGTGATTGTGTTTTTAATACATATGGGCACTGTTTTATTCCTTTCATAGCCTTAAACCAACCCTTGAGTATCTGTGGATTGACCCACCCTTTTCAAGTGCTTGGAATGGAAGTTCTGTCACGTGAACCCATACTGCTTCTCTGCTACAAATCTTGAATAATTTCATACAATGGAAAATATTTAAGCAATGATTTTCACTTGCCATAACTCAAATACAGATGTAAAAGAAAATCAGCGTTTATAATCAGTGCATTGTATAAGCAATGAAAGGCATGTTTTATTACTAGTAACCAAAATCTATTAATTATAACTTATTTATTTTTAGAAAAGAAATTTTCATCCCTCACCAGCAGAATGACTATTTGAACTTACTCTTAAAAGGTAGAGAGTTTTTCTCCTCATCTCTAACATGCCCGAAAAGCATGGAAAATATCTTTAGGGCAAATTTGTGTGTTTCTCACCAGTATCTGGTTTTTTTTCCCCAGTTATACCACAGCCTTTTGTTTTACATAATATTCTCCAACTTCTACAAAAATACATTAAAAAACAATGCAAAGAAGATATCAAAGTACTCTGTAGCTAATTTGGATAGTGTGAATGTTAATTCAGGAAATCTTTTCATGTTAGCTTTAACAGGAAAGAGAAACATAAAATACCTAAATTGTCTTACTCATTTTCCCCAGGTATTTTTCTTAAAATAATCTGAACCGTTGCATTCATCAGGAAGCAAATGGTCTGATTGCTAATGTTTCCAGTCTTATTCAGTACTGGAAACAGTTAAAAATTGTGATGAAAATACCTTATCAAATGCTTTCTTTTTTTTTTTTCTTTAACAGCAAATGCTAGAAATTATTAAGTGACATGAAAAGTCTCCAGCCTTTAAGTGTTAAACCAATAAAACTATATTTTATTGCATGGAGAATCTGTGATTCATTTTAACCAGTGAATCCCTTCTGCATAAAGGCTTTCAACGTTTCAGCCTCAATGCCTGGTAAAATATGTTCAAAAGAATAAATAAGGGAAACATGATTCTCATGTAAAATGACATTCTGGATTCCTTTAGTTAACAGAGAGCTATATTCAGTGGAGCCTATAAGACAATACTGTTGGCAGTATTTAAACACACTGTAAAAGAATAAGCAAAACAGCGTGATCAGTAACAATAAGTTAATTTCAATTAAAAAAAAATCATTAAAGCATCACCATGTATGGCATTTGGACTCACTACAAAGTGACAGTCAGCGGATTATTCCACAGATTTCTAATGCTGAAAATTCTGATGGCATTTACTAGCATAACCTTTCAACTCTGAGCACATCAATAGAAGCAGACAGTGGTTTGAAATATGATTCCTTGCAGATAGCATATCCTCATTCATCTGACTGTGGTGCTCTGTGCTCCATTGCACAAACAGCGGCTCACCCACTTCTGAGAGGACACTAATAAAAAAGGCATCAATTTTCAGCTCTAGTACTACTGTGATCTCTTTATATGTTCGACATCCAACATTAAATTAAAATGCTGTTATAAATCCTACTTTCTGAATCTGGAATGAGTGTTGGGTTTTTGTCGCATGAGACTGCAGCAAATCTTGTCAAAAGCAAGGAAGCACGTCTTGTTCACTCAGAATTAATGTTGTGGATGAAAGAAGGAGGTAAAAGAGGTTGAATACAGTGAACTGTGGGTGTCAAAGGCAGTGGGTAAAGCAGCTTTGGGGTACCAAACAGAGCATAACATTTGCTGCTTTCAACAGATTCCTAGTCAGTAATTATAATTAACAATTACTAACTGAACATGAAAAATAGTTTGTTCATTATATAAAGCACTTTACAAAATCCTACAGATTTTAAAATGCTGTTATTCGTCACAGTTTGGGCAATATATTCCTCTGTGCAAGACAAAACCAGTTTGGTAATAACCAGATAAAACAGGTTAAGTGTTTTGGACCACTTCATGACCATACAGTGAAGGTTGTTACAGAGTGTCTATGCAAAATTATGCACGTTGATGTTGATGTTCAGGACTTCTGTCAGGTTGTCATTTGCACTTGAGTTGTCTTAAAAGTTCTTGGGATAGGGAGTTAAAAAAACCCAAACAACAACATAGAGAAAAAACTATTAGGCACTGATATGAAATACTGTGATGATGGCAAAAATAAAGCTGCAAACAGCGAGTGTGAGAAAGAAAGCAGGTGGGATACTTCTGCTATGTAGAAGAGTGCCATACGTTTTGGAGTCTTTCAATTGTGTCTGATAACCTCTAATGGTAGGGATCCTTTCTCCTTTAAGAGCTAAGCTAAACTACACTGAGAAGGCAATAATGGCTTCAGCAAAGATACTGTGTCTATAGATATTTTCTCTTGTTCAGTTCATTCATAATTATGAAGAAACAAGCTTGCCTTTTTGGGGGCGGGGGAGTGCCTTCAAGAGTGGTTCAATATCTGGATCGAACAGAGGAACTTTTTCCCCCTAAGGATCCTGCCTGAAGAAACCTTGACATGCACAAAGTCAGAACCTAGACAAAGTTGCCCTGGTGAGAACGATAAGGTCACCCGTGGGATTGCTGAGATTATCTCTGTCAAGCACTTGGACAGCATGCAGTCAAATGATGCATCATGCAGTCATTTTCGGGGGGGAAAAATCAATTTCTTCAGCAGGTCGCTATTTGCTTTTCAAAGTGCCCTTGTAGGCCTTCACCACCAAGCATTTATCAATTTAAATGTTGTAAATTGATAATGTGCCACTGTGCCTTGTACTGTTTCTGAATTATTTTGATACTTATATTTTCTTACTGCTCTCAAAATCCTCAGAGCTGCTCTATTTCAATAGAACTCCTCCCTTGTTCACTTCTTTTAGCATAAAACACAACAGTAAATTAATATTCTTACAGTGAATGTTAAGGAAAAAAAAATTAAAGCCCCATATGAGCAACACAGCATTTCCCAGGCTTTTATTTGCTATTTTTAAATGGGAAAAACTATTAAAAATTATCAGTGCCAGTGTACCAATTTACTAAATGAGCACAAATGATCATTTTATGTAGAAGTATTTAAATTCAGTACACTAAAATAATAAAAGAAAAATCACAAAAAAAAAAAAAGGCAAGTTCTTTTTTCTATTGGTTATTGTCTAGTTTTGCTTTAAAAAAATTACAGTTCCTGGATTTTTTAAATTTGCTTTATTATTATTCTTATAAGTTTATTTTGTTAATGGTATAGGAGGAAAATAAGGTAGAATCTAGAATCAGTGCAAGGGTCAAGGTTGCTTTATATTATTTTTTAAGCAAACAGGGCACAAAAGCAATCCTTTAACCATCTACTAACCTCAACTTGATTTGCATTGAAAAACAGGTAGAGCATGGTAGTTGAGGTTTGTGCTTTGTAAAAGCAAAAGAAATACATGGCAGTTGCAAAGCGTTCTTAACCTCCAGTGATTTATTGGCCCTCAGCCAAGTTATCAGGGGAATCTAATTCTTCTTTATTATTCAAATAAACCACATTTGGCACCATGGTTCCTTTTCAGAATAGCTTCACAAATAGAATGAGTACTGTCATTTATTTGACCTTGTACTTGTGTGCTGTAGCTATAATTTTATTTGCCATTTCATAGAACAAATGCACAGAAAGCCAAAATAAGGAGATAGGTTATGCTATTGGTAACAGAGTACTCATGTAATATACCTGTTGGTTTTGCCTGCTTTATTTTCAAAAGGACAAATTCTCAAAATTTTATTCTTGTTTTCTTCCTTTTTCATCTCTATGATTTATCTCGTATTATGCCAGCAGCTGCACTGCTCATTTTTAGTGAGCTCTCTTTTCAACAGGCAAATCTGCAAACCTGCTCTGTGGCCTCGACAAGAAGGAGCAGAGGTAGGAAATATTTTGTTTAAGATGTGGACCTCATGGGCGGGAAACAATTCATACTATCCTTGCTGAGTACAACTATTGTAAGAGGTGATTAAGAACTTGTTTCCTGAAAGCAAAAGTGTCCTAGCCAGATTATAGCTCATAATATTTTCTATTGAACCTGAAACATCATATGTCAGACAATTTTATCCTTTCTGGATAACACATTTTTATTCTATCTGGTTCTGGATAGATTTTTCTCCCTATTTGTTACTATTTATGTTTCAGCATATGTTTTGTCTAAGTCTCAAACACAGAGACTTTTCAACAGAATTGAAATCTGTTGGGGAAGCACTCATTCTGACTTCTAAGTGCTGGAAGGAGGGATTTGAATGCCTCTCCAGTGCTTAGCCATTTTCTTTTGAAATCTCATCCCATTTCTAAAAGGAAATCAGGAACGGAAGTTTCCAAAGATGGCAGTTACCCTGATATCAAAAATTACCAACTGACTTGGAAAATGACTAGATATATATGAAGAACAAACTGGTTTACATCACTACAGAGGACCAGTATAAAAAGATGCTTGTATTGGCTACACCATCACAGATCATGTTGTCCAACCCAGAGAAGAAATCCTGGCCATACTGTACAAACTAGACATTTCTGGGTCTTTCAACAAATACTACAGTTCATGAAAGAACTGGAAAGTAAGTTAAACTATTTCAGCTTGCCTCAAGTATAACTGAGCTATGACAATTAACACAGACTAAAGTCAATTTACGCAGACTCTTTAACTGGGAGATTGTTGGTCCCTTTCTGTTGCTTTGACTTCTAACTTCTCTCACTCATTATTTTCAGCTAACTGTCCTTTCCTAAACTTTGAAATGTATCTCTGTTCTCTGAAACTGCTCTAATTGCAATTCCAGGATCTGGTCTAAAATATACATCTGCTGAACTAGCTTAAAGTTCTTGGTTAGCATTAGCAGGAAGAAAAATTACTCAAAACAATTATTCAAATATATATATATATGTTGATGGGTGTCTACATGGCAGTTATATTCATTGTAATGTCAAAAGGATATTTACTACAATTTTTGCTTACTGTTCAAATATACTGTTAGTTTTGCCAGGGGTAACATTATTATTATCATTTCCAGGCTACCTTCCAAGATATTGTTTTATCAGATTTGTTTACTATTAGTCCTCCAGCTATCTTAGAACATCAGCATCCATTTGTTTTGCACCACTGGCTCTAAATGTTCTGAAAAGAGTAAAATTGACTACCAGAACTGTTTTCACCTGGTGAGATTCAATACAAGAACTCTTTTCCTTTAACTAGGAGACATGAGATTCTGCTTTGCAAATAAAAAATATACTTTACATTATTTCCATGAATACTAGTTAAAAAAAAAAAAAAGAAAAAAAAAACCCACCAAACAAGGATGAAGTCTTAGAGAAATGATTTGACTAGAAAGTAAGACTCTGAACTCAGCACTTGATGAAGATATTTCAAATAATAATGTACACCATAATGCCTTTAAGTGCTACACTGCCTGGAGGTTCTATATAAATATAAAGTTTCGGAGTATTGGCATAGGGTATATCAATGTTTACTTGCAGTGAAAGAAATACAACACCACTTGTATCACATAGCACCAACCCTGAAATTCAGAATTCACAAGTATTTTAAGTCTGGTGTGGTGAAAACTGTAGCATTTCCAAGTATAGTTTGAGAAACGGTTCTATGGATAGGCTTGCTGATATTTTTAACAACAAATAAGACTAGTGATTTAGTAGGAAGTAGCTACAGCACTTCTTTGGAAATTATTAAGAGACTAGCTATATAATGCTGTACCAAGAGAACAATATATCAAATATATATAAATACCAGGGGTCTGAGAAATACAAAATGTCTCCATAAAGACAGAAGAGAAGAACAGCAAAAACGTCAGATATTTTAGTAGATCTCAGTAGATTTAATTTATTATTCTGTAAAAACCCACAGTACTGGTTCTGATTTTTGGTAGTTTTTCCATCAGTACTTTCAGTGGTGAACTCACAGAAATATTTACCCTAATATATCAAATACTCTAACATGCATTATCTGAACCCTTTCTTGATATGTACATGGATCGAGATGAAGTGTAAAGTCTTAACAACATGAGGTGAGTTCAGAGTAAGTAGGGATTTATCAACTCTATAGTTTGAAAGGCAGCGGCAGAAAATGCTTTTAACAAGAGACTAACATAGGGTTAAAGCCAAATTTTTCTTGAACAGATGATATTTCAGATGGCCACACTATTCCAGATGCATCAATTTCCTTGAAAATCCAATCCATATATGTGCATATGCTGTGCTGGCAGGAGGACTGACTGAAATGGCCAAAACCCAAGAGCTAATATTCTTTTGGCCAGAATAATGCAATTATTATTTTCCTAGCTATCAGTCTAAGCATACAGAGCCATCTGTTATGCAAAGCAAACATACACATCTCAATTACAGAAAATGCAGTTGCCTTGACAGAATTTGGATTACACCACTAACCAGGGCTGTAAAATTTGTTTTAATCTAGTGTATAATGGATGCCTTTCAGGAGTTTCCTAATTAGCATTTACCTGCTTAAACTAATTATCCATCCTTCTTCTTTACTGGCTTATTAAACTTTGTTGGATACTATGCATAAACCAGATTAATATGAACATAAGACAATAATAAACATTAAAGTTCCAATTCTTTACTGTATTAGCAACATGGTGGCGCACCGACTTCAAAATGTGAGATTCTTGATACTAACTCCCAAACAGATTAAGTCAGGGATTAAAGTCTATTACAAAACGAGGGACTTTAATGAGAGACAAGAATACTGATATGAGCTAGAAACAGCTCTTGTTTCCATTTCTATCATTGGGTTTGCCAAAGCCAGCACAAAATAACAATTACTGAACTTAATACAGCCAATTGCTTGCATGTTCTTTGAGGACTTAATGAGCCTCTATTCGTATTCTCACCAGATAATATTTAAAATTAGTCTTTTTTTGTCACCAAATATTAAAATTTCCCATTTAATTGCTGATGGGGTACAGCAAAACTGACAGTAAGTAGCCTATGCTAATAGTTGCTTCCTCATAGCTGTGTGGGTCCCAATTTAAAGTTGCTGAAATAAGTATCATTTCAGTTTTTCTTTTCCTCCTCAGGGTGACCACAGTAGAAGTAGATGGTCACACTCTTAAAATCATCATGCAAAATATTTCTGCTTCATTTCTAAGTGCAAGCAGAAAGAAGATATCCTGCTTAAACTGTTCTGAATGCTGCAGGATTAGGAATAAGCATTAACAAGTAACTTTTGCCCCACTTCTGTCCTGCCTTTTAATCTCTGAAAAACAGTTGTCAGCAATTAAATGGAAAAAAACCCACCCCAAACCAAAACCCCCCAAATTATTATATTTTATAAATTCATCTTTTCATATTAGCGAGCATTTGTGAAAGCATCAAAATGTGTCCTTGTTGGAGCCCTCCCTGGAAGACATTTTAATGGTCTCTTTCAGCATTTCTTGACTCCAAATGACTCCCTGTCATCGTGTCAGCTCCCTGGATAATGCAGGGTATTCCATAAACATCCAGTAATAGGACACAAGGGAAGTACTATTAGAGTGTCCCTTTCCTATCATGTATAGAGGTTTAAAGTTCAAAACAACTGAGAAAAGAAACTTCATTTGTTCTCAATAAATTAATAATCCTTTGTGGTAAAAAGTTTTCATACACATATAAAGGTTCAATACTGATAGACACATTTTTAGTTGTGTCTCAGGATGAACAGGATGCAACCTTAAACAGCTAATTCAATGCAAAATACAGAAACCAAATTATTATTTCCTTAAGAGTGATAAACAGAAGAATGCACCATACAGTGTTATGTTCTAGAATTGAAAGCATGTACTTACTTGGGACAGGCCTAAATAGATGGAGACAGTTTCTGAAATGTACAAAAATTTTCCTTCTTGATTTAGTGCAAATACAAATCCATCCAGGGACTACAGAGTAAGAGGAAAAAAAGAAGTGAATAGATTAATAAAAAATTTCAAACTACAAATAGAAATAGATTCAAACAGAAGCATCACAGAATAAATTGAGGAAAATATTCTGACTTTTATGAGAGTGGTTTTAATTTGAACCCTTAAGACAATTCCTTTATATTCTGTCTACATATTAATAAATAGTATATGAGTATATTACTAAGTCCAAGTTGATGAGTATGTTACTAAATTAATTTACTGCCATGCTTATATATGCCATATACCGTATAATATTTATCTCATTTGCTTTATAGAAGAAATACAGAAAAATAAAATGCTCTTTTTTTTATGAAGAAATAAATAAGGAAAACAAATAACTTTCCAACTGAATGGTGCATATGAAAAAATCACCTCCATCCTTCAGAATCAAAGCAGAGAATTTCCATTTCCAAAAACTCAAAAGGACAAAATAAAATCCTGCCATCACTCAAACCACTATGGACCTCAATAATTTGTAAATTAATTGAGGATTACACACACATGCACACACATGCACGCATACACACACACACACCATTTTCCTTTTGTGAGACAACAAAGCCAATCAGCAGATTACTGTCAAATATGTTTACAGCTTAGGTCTCTAGAAATGCTATGAATTTCATCCCTTTGGTGTGAAAGTCTAGATCAGATTTTACTTTGACAGGTTCAAGTCTTTGGATGTGGTTTTCATTGCAACTGCAAAATTCAAAATACAACTACAGCGATTAATGCATACCTTTTGAAACACAAGTGTAGTTAATAAACAAAGGACTATATTCTAAACTGACACAGAGTAAGTCACTGCACATCAAGAAGGAAGTATACCTCTATGAATAAGAGAAAATTTTCACTAGGAAGAAACTACCTTCATACACTATCCATGTCTTTACCTTTCTGCCTTTTACGAGGGTGATAATGGCAAACAATCATTGACTAATGCAAAAGTAAAATCACAAAATTCCAGAAATTAGAAATGCTAAAACAGCTCAGAAAATACGAAAGAGCCCAAATGTTGGGAGGAATAAGGAACAATCCCAAAAATCCCATCCCAAATATCCCCTTGTGATAAAAGAACATGTAAAGGAGATTTTAACTGTAGCATTTGAGAGATCAGCCTGGTTTTGGAAGGAAAAAGCACATAAATTTGGTGGAGATACATGATGACAAAGTCATTTGATCACTCCTATCTAATACACAACAGTGATTTCTGAGGGGTTTAAATATTTCTATTCTCCTGCTTCTTGGCTAATTTCTAACAGGCTGCTAGTCAGAAGCTGTCTTTGGCAAAAGTTCATCCCTCTCTGATGTAAAAGGTGGTGGAATTAGTTCAAAAATATGAGTTTTCTAAAAATAATAGACCACATATTAGAATACAAGCCCTCACTAAAGACACTGCATTAAAGAAAGACTCTAATTTATATTTATGAATTAATAAAAATGTAAATCTGCATAGATTTCCTTCATGTAAAAACATTTATATTATGCAAGTAATTTATGGCCTCTTATAAATCATCATCATAATTTCTTTTTCAAATTATTAATATCACTTCCTTGAATTTTTAAAATCATTAACAGGTGGAAAATTTGGAACAGTGAAGTTCAAACTTAGAACCATACCAGGACAATCAAAACCTTTGCGCTTCTGATCTCTCCCACTATGTACAATCTCTTACTCAGAAAAGTAAATCTCTAAAGGTTTTAGTTAAAGTATTTCTGATTCTCTGTCCTGTGCTCCTTTGAGGAACTGGTCTAACCCTCTGTTAAACTGAGAAAAACTGGCCACCTTTATAGAACTCCATTCTCCAGAAACAATGAGAAATTGTCACACTGACTCAGACTGAAGACGGCCTATCTGCAGCAGTCAGTTTCCCTGGGTCTGACAGCACGTACAGAGATGCTTCAGAACAGTGTTTGGAATATCCATACAGGTAGTGACAAGCCTACCAGAGCTTTCTTACTAACCCATTCTTAGTTGTTGGCCTGAGTGTGATATCTTCCTTTCTTGAGGAAAGATGTTTAATAAGTTATTTGTGTATCATGTGAAAACAACTTTACCCTTCTCAGATTTTTATATAGCCAGGCTTTTTGTGTGGTCCCCTCTCTCTTGTCTTGAGAGAACAACATACAGTTTAAGCATATTGATGTTCTGGTCTGCTTAGCACACTGCATTAGTGTGTAATTGTCTGGCATATCTGGACAAAGTTTTGTAAGAACTGGAAAAAAATATTTCTCTGAGTCACTGAAGGTTTTTCTGGTTCTTTTACATACATCATCTTATTTAGGAATTCAGGCTTAATGAAACAAAAGTTTGAAGAAACCTTTGAGTACCGATTAGGCAGAAATGTTTCACTCAGTGTAGTTTTGAAATTGGCTGAAACCAGTTTTGCTGGAAAAAATATAAACAAATTATGTCTAGTTGACATAGATGTACAAAGAAATTTCAACCTCCATGGCTAAAGTGTGAAAGTCATCAGCAACTGGAAGGGTGTTGAAGTGAGAAGTGTTAGCTCTCTTAAGCACTTGTTACTTTTCCATGCCATTAATTCTGATTCTCTCCTTTCATTTAAATAGCTTTACTTATTTAGTCTTTCCTTCTCTTTCTCTCTGGGAGACTATTCCTTACTTTCCCCCCAAGTTTCACAAGGGAGGTAACTGAGGAGGCACCACTGAAGGACTGGCAGGGCCAGTGCAGCACACCAACACCTTTGGATGTGATTAGTCTCTTCCTGTGCCATAAAACTCGTTCATTAAGCCAACTGAGACTGCTAAGTCATGGTCAGTCATTCTTTGTCCATTTCTTCTCCCACCTCTCTGAAGTTACGCTGATGTGCAACTACTGACCAAATTCAGCGTTTTGTTCAATAGAGCAAAATCAGAAAGTTTATTTAATCGTATTTTGAAAGAGCCACTGATTAACAGCTAATGGACACCTAAATATTTCTGTGCCCAAAATACAAAGATGTTAAAACAAAAGCTCCAAGTACTAAGCTCAAGTCCCAATACCTAAGAAAAATGACAATAAAAATAGGAGGAGAAGTAGCCACCTTCCAATGCAAGGCAGTTCCTCCCACCAGTATGAAAGGGCTGAGATGGACCACTTTTGCGACAATGTTGTTGTTCATTTTACAGGTCAAACAGTAGTTCTGAAGGACTGTCTCATTCGTTATTCATAGGTATTATTTATGAATATTTATTATTTAAGTAATGCACGTTGAAATTTTTCAATTTTTCATAAAGCGTACGTCCTTCGTGCATGCCAAGAGAGCAGCAGACTTCAGAGAAGGTGCAAGGCAACATAGCACAGGTTATGTTATATACTGGAGAAGAGTATGTGATGCCATTGTATACTACAAATTCACAAACAATTTTGTTTTAATGAGAAATATGTGGAAGTATGGTTCATATTACCTATGTATAACTAAGGACAAAACAAATGAGAGAAGGGGATTTAGTCAGCTTTCAAATATCTCTTTTAAAAGGAGCACCACAGTGCTTTCCAGCCAGAATTTCTGAACAGTTTCAATATAGTTCAAAGGCAGATAAAATTTCTTTTTATTCCAGAGTTAACTATAATATAAAAATAAGGCCTGAAAAGGAAACTGGGTTTTCATAATGTCCTATTTTTATTGAAGGAGAGACCATGAATATGAGGAAAATTTTCTTGACTTAATTATCTTTTTTCTTTTTTTTTTTTTTTTTTTTTTTTTTTTTTTTAAGTAAATTAGGTTGACTGTCATAAACCCAGTCCTATCTCATCTAGTGTGGCAGCTGAGAAAGGGTCAGGGTGACCCCAAATGCCAATTTTGAGCACAATCCGATATAAGGTAGACTGGCAACTTCTTGTTTAAAACTACACTTACTGGTTATATGCAAAATGTGATTAAAGCTGAAGCTCTCTATTACTTTTGATTTCAGAAAACCATTATGTATTATGCTGTTTCAATCACCACAGGCTACTTTTTAATTTATTTTTTTTAACTGCCCCACTGTTTTCAACAGGCGCCAATTAAGATTCTGGGGTCAAAGGTTAATTACATCTTCTTACCCACTATGTAGAATTTTCTGATTATTAACCAAGGTTGGATTAAGATGAAAAAGAACCGACACAAATGTTAATGCTTGCCCCTCCTCAAGAAGATTTATCATAATACCATGCTGAAATCTATATGCTCTCTTCAAAGCTATTAAAGAATGAAATCTTGGAGGGAACACTAAAATAAACGCTTTAAAGACACGCAAGTATCTGATTTATTGAGCCAGTTTTCTTATTCCTGAACACTGTTCTAAATTAACCAGGCAGGACTGATACAAGTTTTTCTTTGTCACATATGAGCAAGTCAATGTGGTAGACACGAAGGAAGCGAGACTCAGATTTAAAAGTCACTAGCTACAGCACCTCAGAACAATAATGCAAATTATTGTAATTTATATCCTCTGACATCAGAATAATACAAAAATGTAAAGCACAGGTTTTTAACCCAAAATACTTACTGCCTTTTACAGTATTTGAAGCATGGTGAGGTTATTTCCTTTCAGGATATGAAACCCACTGTACCACTTTGACCGAATATGCACTTATGTATAATGCATCATAGTAAATGGATTTATATTTGTCAGAGGAATTTTGTCCCAGCCATTTTTGCATATTCCCACTACAGGCAAATTTAATTCACTAGAGTCTTACTACAGTGTCCTTCTGGAGAATATCCTCATATTTCACACTATCCATGAAGTCCCTAATTCTTTATAGTGTGTTCCAATGCTTCAAAAAACCCTGTTACCCTGACCTAAACTCCAGTTAGAGTGAAGAATTACCAGTAGGCTAGGTTATTTTAATGACAGATTATTTTAAACTAAGCCTTCACCATCTGTTCCACCCCCTAATTATGAATGCAAAAAGGACATATTTCACAATTACATCAGTAAAAAGTAAGATATACATGATTTAAATGCATGCATGTGTTCTTTGTCCAATGCAGCATGCATCTGTGATGCTTTTCTCATCATTCAGGCTCTGCTCAGGAGTTAGGGGCTGGGGAAGGGAATACTACCCCTGATAAAATGGATTAATTGATATACTAAGCTTTTCCTGGAAAACAGATCATCTTAATTAGAATTTTTCACTCTTATGACATAATGATATTATAACTGGAGCTGAGCATTTATTTAAGGACAAAGCCTGTTACCAATTAGACATACAAAATTCAGTAAGAGCAAAAATATTTCACTCTTTTTTTAAAAGAGATGAAGCATTGGATGCAATTAACCTTTATGAAAGAAAATAGTCCCTCTCTTACCATATACATATAACTGCATTATTTATTTATCTATCATGTTACAACATGGTTTAAAAAAATATGATTTACTAAAGAAAGAAAAAAAATAGTAAGTTTCATTTCAACATGGCAACCATTTTTGGGTGGGGTTTAAAATGAAATAAAAGGCAAAAATGATGGCTAACAGAAATCTGGCCTCAGTACCCATCTTCTGTGCTCTCATTATTAAGATATCAGAGCAATATCCTCCAGCAACATCAACAAACATGCAAAAGCATAACTACTTAGGTGGAAAATCTGACCTTGGGCTTTCACAATTAAGTACTATGAGACAATCGGAGTATTGTGCTGGGAAATAGGATTTTACATGGGATATATTTGATACACATAAATAAAAATGAGCAACTGAAGTTTGATCATCTACTGACTTTCACAAATCTCTGAAAGCTTTATTCCTCCTCTTCCATCTTTTATATCCCTTGCAAACAAACAAACAAACCAACCCCCAACAAACAAAACAAAACAAAAACCTAGCCCCAAACAAAAGGCCAAATAAAATAAAAAGGCATAAGACTTATTTCAGCCTTCCTTGGGCTACAAGCTTTTTTCCACTGAGAAAAAAATCCCAACATAAAATACATGGAAATCCCTGTTTTCAGCTCTCCTACTGCTGCCATTTTTTCAATCACAGTCCACCATAACGGTTATATGGCTACATGACCATAGACTCCTTGTGAATTAATGACACATACTTGGCAACAAGGCAACATGCATTTGGCACCAAAACAACTACAGTAAAAAAGATGAGGTAAGGGGACAAACTCAAAGGATGTGGTTAGCACGGACTTTGATGCCAGCTTCCTAATTTGTCATTTTCGTGCTCTTTGCTCATGTGGTCAGGATGCAATTTATGACAACAGAGGAGTGCCAAAAAATAAAATTGTCAATAATAAGGAGGTCTGCTTTACAGCTCAAAGCCAAGAAATGAAGGAGGAGGAGTAAACTTTACTGATTCCCTTGATGCATCTTTCGCAGACTTACAGAATAAGTATGTTTATATATCCAAACAGCAAAGAACTTGCAGTGGCAGTTTTACTACTTGATTAGAAAAAAGCGTATGTTATTCCAGAACAGAACCATTACAAAAATGGAAAGTGTAGAAGAGAAAATTTTAGAGGCAAGAAAAATGCTTAAAGGTGGCTGTCGAGTTCTTAAGATGTACTCCTTGGACTGTTCACTGATAATAGATTAACAAGTATCAGGGTAAGTTTGAGAATCACAGCGAGATTACAAATCTCTAAATGATGGACATTCAAGAAAAGAATCTAAGAGTTTGGCAATATTTGAGTACCAAAGAAATAAATTACTTTCAGGAATCTCTGCCCTGTAGATAGAAATATTATTTTTTTCTAGAAGACCATTCTATATTGCTGCAAAATCTCAAACCACCCTGTGAAGTCAGGTATTAAAGCACTGAACTTTTATCTTTATGGTTTCTGATGAGTTCCTAAACTTTCATTATTTAGGATTCCTAGAGCTCCTAGTGCTGGTTCCAGACTCTTCGGACAGGAGATTGTGATGCCAACAACTGCATGCACCTAACGCAATCACGTTTATTTATTTAGGAGGAGACTTGTCATACAGAGATTACATTATGTACCTCTTCCCCTGAGAAAGTGATCACTTCAGGTCAGGATTAAGTGTACATCTATCTGTGGACTGCCTTTGATTTGAACACATAGTGTTTGAATGTAAGTGCTTCCTGCCCTTTGGTGGTAAGGATATTACAATCAGTTATGCATTTCTGCACTGAGAGGTGCTGCCCTGAGTAAAGGCCTTGACTTGATTTTACGTACCTGCATAAAATTTACTAAGTAAGTGCCAAAAGTGAAAGATTAAGGTGATGCAGCAGCAGGGGCTAAGATACATAGAGCTGGCAGAATGAGGGCTGGAGTCCCCAGACCTGCACCTCAGACCACACAGCAAGAGACTGTGGGAACCTGATCTGACTGGAAAACTGTGCAAGTAGAAGCAAAACTGATTGTAGGAACAATGAGCATTGTTGTGAATGTTATCATTTCCCAAGCTGCAAGTTTGAAGCCCTTTTATGCTATGTATGAATATTTCAGTTTATGTAAGCTCAGTTCAAATTGATCTCATATTTGTTGTGTATTTGCATGTTTGGTTAGCTTTTCTGTCAATCTACACAACCTGACACTATGTGAAAGCAAACAGATAAAGGTAGCTAAATGTCAGTTGTTGAAAAACCGAGGTGAAAAAATTAAAAGGAGGAATTTTTTATAAAGAGTTAATTTCACTCTTAAAATATCACCTGTGCAATCAATAGGTACTCAGATGGGCAACTGATCCTGATAATTGGCTTGCTAGAATTCGACCTCCCTCCCAGACCTGAATATGTGTTCTCACTTGCATGACACAATTTCATACACATGAAGCAGAGAGGCTGTGTTCAAGGAAGAAGAGGATGAGGGGCTTATGTTTAGCAGCTTTAAACTATTAGATGGCAATACATACAACCAAAATAGATTTGAATGAGAAACTGAGTTGAGTTCTTTGACTAGCATATCGTTCTGATTTATACTCTTCTTGAAAGAAGAACATCTTGAGAATACTTTTCAGACAATGGAATACAGATATAATAAGAACACAGAACATTAAGAACAAATCTTTAGTCTACACAATCCAGTGCTGTTCCTAACTGTAACCCTTTAAGTTACATGGAAAAAAAAATTAAAAACTGATGTTCTTATCTTCTGCCTCTTATTCCATGTTATAATGCAAAGAAGACAGAACCTGGTCCTAATTTGGTGAGAGTTCCTCCATCTGTCATTAATCCTTGAACTAATGCAGGAGTTCTGTTTGCTATGCCCATTCTTTCTCCACCTATGGGAGTGTGGAGCAGTTCCACATATGTTCCTTCTAAGTCTTCCAGGATCCAGAGATAGCTGGGCTAAATTTAAGCAGCTATTCGCTTTTCCACTAAAATATATATATATAAAAAAGCCTCCAGAACTGTTACTGTCACCTGAATCCTTAATCTTGTGTCTTGAATCCTTGAATCTGGACTGGCACAAATCAGAACATGCTAGTTACTAGAAGCTGGGTTTATTGAGACATGAAGAAAAAAAGAGAGAAAAAAAGCCTACAAAACTATAACCCCTTAAGGTTTGTGTTTTGAAGCGGTTCTTGCAACTCTAAAGATTATTTCCACTACTCTGCATGTCTTTGTCTGTCTACCCTAGTAACAGCATTCAAATCCATGGTTAGTTTTTTCCATATTTGACAGAGGTCTCAGAAAAATTCCTACAGGTTTAGAGAAAATAGATTTCAAATGGAGATGAGACCTCAGATCCTTTGCAGCACTAAAAGTGGGACTATGAGTTTCTATAGCATTAGACATCATGGAACAGAGACCTTTCAAATGTCTTGATCACTGAAAAATACTCAGGTTACACTGTCTTAAGACACATAAGTCAGTAGAAGACAGGATGCAAATCTACAGAAAGCTATGCTGTGCTATTCTGGATCTCACAGAAGCTTTAGTTTCCATTCACTTATCTGTGCAGGGAACACAGGAGTACTGCAAGTACATGGGACAAACATCTTTCTGAAACAACCAGAGACTTCATTAATAATAAAAATATTTCAAAATCTTCCCCTAAAATAATTGTCCACTACATTTACATTCTTCACAGTAAAATATCTCTATTCTCTCAGTATTAATATCTCTATGCTGGGCTGCAACACTTTGTGCAAGGGTTTGGAGCTTACAGTGCTTCAGTCCAGAAGTACCTTTCACACAAAAGTGGGAAATGCACATTTATGTGAAAATCAATTATCCTGAGGGAACTGGAGGTCTGGTCCTGAATGAATGTGAGGAAATCAACTCAGTTTGCCACTACAAAACACTATTGTTATGTTGACCTTCCACTTCTGTTTCACAGCTGGAATACGAGACCAGGTGAGGAGAAAGCATGTAGGTTTGCCATCAACAGGACTCTAATCTCACCCTAGGCTATGAGGAAATACTGTGTTTCTCCCTCCCTCCCTCTGTCTTCTCCTTTCTTTTTTTTTTTTTTTTCCCTGAGCTCACCTCTAATGCCTGTGTAGGTAAAGATAAGTATGGATTTTGCTGTTTACCAGCTCATTGCATAAATTCAAGCATATCAACAGCACAGAGCACCTCTTCCAATGAAAAAGGTTTATATTCTTTCTAAAATGCAAGCTAATATATTACAGTGGCACCTCTGACTGCTGTGATAATTAAGGGTCTGTTTGTATTTCCATAATAAAATCCTGTTCTCTAGTGTCAGGACTGGTAAGTGAGTTATGATTTGTCCAGAAGCCAGAAACACAAGGTTTCAGCTAATAGTATCTTTTTTCCTTTTAAAGACAGAAAATGTTCATCTGTATTTTTACACAGGGTTTTAGTGTGCAGCCAGATTATTATGGTATTCCCTTAAGGGGTGCCCTGGATCAGCTGCAGCATAAAGTATCAGTAACCTGCCCATCAAAGGGTGCTCGAGGTTTCCTTGACACAGCAGAGTACAGTAGCTGTTGGTTGCGCCAATACTCCACAACCACCCATTATCTAAAGAGCCCTGAATAAGTCTTGACATCACCAATCCTAATGCTATTTATTGCACATGTCGACAATCTGTATGTTGTATCTCGTGTCCCAAGTAGGTACTGACATGATTGCTCTCCACTGTTACTATCTGATTCACTCCAGTTTGTTAGAGACCTGAAGCTTAGTCTCTCCCTAATATGACTGTGGTTAAAGTGCCTTCATCAATGAAAGTGATGAAAGAAAACTCCTCCTCGTGCTGAATGTTAGCACCATTTTCCTGTTATTCAGAATCACGCAGAGAAAACTAAGGAAACACTTCTAATTTCTCATTATGATGCTTTAAACATACAGTGTTTAAAGTGTGAGTGTAGTACCCCAGCTTTTCCTGCTTTCATGGTGATATATTTCTTCTTTCTGCTGTCATATATGTCTGGCTAAGCATTGCTGGCATAAAGTCCTCCCTCAAAACTTTCCCGCACCATTTCCCAATTCTGCAGTGAAGTTACTATGCCACCCACTGATATCACAAACTAGTATTAAAATTACTAAAGAAAAATCATATAATAAAACAAAGTTCCATGTATTTGCAGTTGTCTCCTGTCTTCAGCACTGTCTTCTTTTAGACCCTAAGCAACACCATACGTTTGCCTGATTTTCTTCATCTTTACACCATCTTTTTGCCTTTCTTTAAATCTCTGAAAAACTACGTTGAGCCAAAATCAACTAGAATCATAGAACCATAGAATGGTTTGGGCAGGAAGGGACCTATAAAGGCCACCTACTTCCAATCTCCCTGAAATGAGCAGGGACATCAATTAGATCAGGTTGCTGAGATCCCCATCCAACCTGACTGTGAATGTTTCCAGGGATGGGACATCTATCACCTCTCTGGGCAACCTGTGCCAGTGTTTCATTGCCCTAATTTCAAAAAATTTCTTCCTTATGTCTACTCTGAATCGACCCTCTTTTAGTTTAAAACTATTACCCCTTGTCCTATCAAACTGCACTGTCAGTGCTTTTTATGTTGCCATGTAAATATCTTTGCAGTTCAGATTTTCTTCCATTACCATGCCCAAATGAACATGCTGCCTGACACACCACACAGAAAGCAGTATAGATAGACTTCTGCATGTAAATTTGCCATTTTAATTGGCAGCAACCCCTCCAACTTAAAAAAAAATAAATTTAAGTGGTCATGCTTTAATGAGTTCCGACATATATCTGAATTTCTTCAATCTGTTTTCAGTCACTATAGTGAAAAAGAAATGGTGTTTTATCAGCCATTCCCTGACTCTGGTTTGAAACCAGATGGGAAAGAGCAGAAGCACACACACACAAGATAACTGCAACAGAAATATAACCAAATGTTTTCTACATCTGAGAATACTGTTTGAGTTCTGACTAGGGTTTAAAATCTAAACAGTTTTTCAGCCTAGTTACAATCCTTAGCAGGATTACAATTCAGCTTGCTAAAGGTGATTTCCTAACATACTTAAGTCTGGGTTTATTTCTAAATTAAAATTTTAATGGAAAATAAAATAAGCACACCAGAGTGCTTAGAAATTCAGAACGCTCCTTGACCCCTAAAAGATGGACATTAATGGCATACAAAACTTTAAATCATCCTTGTTTCAAACTGCAATATATATTGCAATATCTTTCTACCTAAACCTTGTTGGAATCAAATTCTCCCTCACAGGATTCCTCTGCCATTTCCCAGTCCTTCAATGAAGTTGCTATGCCACCCACTGATATCACAAACTAGTAAAATCAATGAAAAAGTCATATAATACAACAAATATAGAACTAGAATTTCCAATAGGCAATGAACAAGAAAAGGAAAAAATCTGACAAAACCAGTTTTGGAAAGCAAACAGAAAGTACGTACATACTACAGCTATTTGAAATTAGTGTCCCAAATTTACATATCAAATTCTGCCTACAGCCAACTCCTAAAAAATCTCTTTTTCATGCCAAAATTACCTCCTTCTGAGGAAGCTCAGTCTTTTGACACCAAAACTTAATCCATTGCAGAATTAATGTTTCCTAAACCACTCTTTAATAGCAATCTGAAACCAAACCAATCAAAAGTCTTGATATTTTTGCAATATATTAACTCTATTCCAAATAAAAGAGGCTTCAGATACCTTTTCAACATATTAAATAAGCTGTGCAGATGGCTCTATAGGTCTACATGCCTTGAAGTTAAAACAGATTAGATAAAAAAACTGAATATAGGTTAAAATATGTGGATGGCAAATCCATTGCACACAGATTGGAAAGCATTTCTGTGAATCTGTAAAGGTAAACTGAAAGATTTTTGTTATTGCTAAGAAAGAAAGAAATTTAAGCTGTATAAAAACTGTAAAATGTATTTGATTTGCAAAGCTACAAAGAAGAATTTAAACTCACAGAACAAAAAGAAATCCCAGAAGTTAGGGTGAAACTTTAACATGCAAAGGGAATTTCCAGAGACTAACTACTGATACAAACTACAGACATACTGGATTTGGAGCAAGGCTGTACAAATCCATCAGCATTTTGTACCTCACACATGAACTTGTACTACTGTCTCTGACCTACAATAATTACAAATCTACAAATCTACAAGTTACAAATAATTAATAGTTAACTTCAAAAATCACGATTGTCCAACTCCTTAAAAGCTCCTTCTTATCACACACTAAAATGTTATGCATCTATACAAATGATATCATAAACTGCTACTGCAAATACTACAGCTTCAAATCGCATTTATTATTTGTAAATGCTTATTGAACATAGCAGGTGGCAAAATGATTTAGCATCATGAACAAATACATATGGTTGTTGAGCCCCAGTTTTAGACTGGATAAACCTATTTTCTGGTCCTACATTTAATGGACTAGAAACAAGCAATATGCAGCTGAACCATACATCTTCTGGCAACTAACTACTTCAAATGAACTTTCTCATATGAACTACTGTGCTTAAAACAACTTAAAAGCAAATCACAGGTCTCACATATTCAATGACTGGCTCATCTGCAATATTTCCTCTTACAGTTTTCAAGGAGGATTATGCACTATGGAAAAGAAAATGCAAAGGTAAAAGCAAGTGTTATGTAGTCTAAAATCAATAGACAGAGAGAGGACATTAACCAAGAGGCTAATAAAAAGATGCTGCCCTAGACAGTAACATAAAGAGCCCTGATATATTTTTCTCTTCAGAAATACTACTCCTTATGCCAATTTTCCCTTAGCACTGCAGTAGTTTCTCTGTGTATATACACGTCATCTTATTTTTTTGTCTTGTTCCAATTTTATGTTTGCATTTTATTTTCTCATTTCCTTCCTGCTACTCCCCTGTTTCTCTTTACTGGCTTGATGTTTACACAGACCTTTACTAGAATTGCAGGGTTTGGAGAGATCCCATTTTTCTTCTTTGTTGTAATGCCCACAGTTTTTTTCCCAGAGAAAAGATAAGTTTACCCAGAAAATAAAAAGCTAATACAACATTTTGCTCATCAACAAAGTATGTCTTGCTGTAGCCAGGAATAAGTTAATAAAACAGGGAAAAAGCTTAGTGGCTTAAAGAAAAAAAACACACCTCCTTGGGGTTATGAACGAACAATGTTGTTTTTTCTTCCCAGCGTGCAAGGATTTAATTAAGTGATAACAGTCACCTTGGGGTGGCTGCACAAGGCAATAATATCTAGGTGAAGAAAAATGCTGAAGAGAGTTGAGTACAGTCAATTTATCTTCAGAGAAGGCAATAAATGAACAAAGCATAGGTATTTGGCTGATTGTTTTGGAATGTTTCCATTACTGATAAACATCAAAATAAAAGGACAAAGATTTGGTATTTTCAGGATCTGAAATGCATTAAATACAGAAAGAAATGAAGGAATAAATCACGGTGAGGTCATATCCTAGAGTTCTAATTGCAAATGGTTTGGTAATTATTCAAGCTAAACATAGAACAAGGGAATTTTAATGTTGACATAAAGGATAGAAATATAGCTGAGATGTGTATTTATAGCAAACACAAAACACTGTATGAATTTCACTCTGGAGAAAAAAAATGGTAAATGTAGATGGAAAGAAGTGATATATATTACACAAATATATGCAACTTCGCAGCCAACAACCCAAATTCAAGGATTTATAAACATGTTTGTGGGAGCTCTTCAGGAAACAAGCAGCAAGCTCAATTATCTGTAAGCCCATGTTCTGCCACCCCCATATGCAGAGAAAGAGATGTGTGAGAAAGAGCTACAAGAAGCAGAGAAGAAAGACTAACAGGGAGAAACATTCTCCTTTACCACAAAGCTGCTAACAATTTGTTTTACATTACTTGCAACATAGGGTTTGAAAGGAATACATGGGCTGTCCTTAGGGAGTTTGATGTGTTCAAAGGGGTCTGAAAACCATGTAACCAGTATTCCCAGTAACAGTCTTCCAAAACTCAGCACAGCTCTTAGTACAGCTACAATAGTTTTTAGCCAGCAGCATAATTGGCCAAACAGATGCAAGTCATGCTAATATGTAGATGGGAGAAACAGAACAAACACACCAATAATCTCGGGAATTCAACACATTCCTTTGTCTCTCTCAGGCTGGAAAATCTCATATTCTTTTTAGTTTTGATACTTCTCCTGAATCTGTCTTCAGCAATGAGGGAATTTATCACTATTTCCTCGAGTTTACAACCAGTTTAAATACTCCTCACCCACACACGTCTGCATGAAGAGGATGAAACCTACAGACAATTGTTTTTTAACTGTGTGGGCAGATACTCTTTCAAAGAGAAGAAATGTCAATAATGAATGGCTCACACAGCATCCTGAGAAAAAAACATGAGATATGTGTGTGTTTGTGAGACAATGTGAGAGCAGGACAGAGTTTGAAGGAGAAATACCAATTTCTGAAAAACATAAAACATTTTCAATTTGAACAAAAAACCTTAGCACAAATTTCACTAAGTTGCCTCACTATGACTTCTAGTGTATGTTCAGCTAAAGTATTTAAATAAACACTGCTCCTCAGGGCCTGTGTTTTTAAGGACCTGTAAGTAAAATCTACATTAACAATTGGTCCCACATCAGATACTTTCCTTCTAAAAGCAGTATGCCCTTTAAAAACACCTTATGAATGACATACATGCATTCATTTCTCACCTGTAGGAGGCTGAAGGTTTATCACCTGCCTGACATTTGACTATTGCTTCAGTATTTCCTCCACTATTTCAGAATATTCACCACTTTTGAGGTACTGAAGTGCCAGAGCAAGTGCCTCATGTCCCTGGGTCCCCCTTCCTACCTTCAGGATACAGAGCACTAATCATGAATCCAGAGAACTAAAGCCTTGGAGTTGGTTCCAGAATGTCTTAGAAGGACATAAACTTGATGGGTTTGAGGGATGGAAAGGAGGAAGATTTGAAGGTCTAACAAAAACACTAGAAAAACCCCAACGATAGGGAGTGAATCTCACAAGAGCAGGAACAAGCTAAAGCTCACTTGTAGATGTGGAAAACATAATGGAAAATGAGAAAATACAATGACTATAAAGGACATGAGGAAAAAAGGGGGACAGAACAGCAAGCACTGAAAAGAGAACAGAAGGACCAAAAATGTGCAAGAGAAAGTAAGATGAGTTTAAGAGTAGATTGAAGAAACAGAGGGAGAAAACTACTAAGTTGCACTTAGTAAATAATTTCACAGAATAAATGCCAACCTGTTGCAGACTTTTGTGTGAATATACAGTTATGGCATCCAGAAATTATTTGGTGCTTCAAAAAAATCACAGATAATATAATCTCCAGAGCAGCTTACATGGCAAGTGCACAAGTCAGGACAAATACGGGTTCAGCAATGTCTGAATTGAAGCACAGATTAAGAAGGATGATTTCTTTTCTTCTGAAGGATCTTTCCCCAACTTTTAATCTTACTAACCCATTCTTGCCAGGGATAACTTCTATTCCTTGCTTACAAAGACTGATGCTGTGTCTGGAAGATGCTAGAGTTCACAAAATGGTAAATTTTCTGACACTATCTTCTTGGACATACCTGCAGAATATTTTGTTCCTCCCCTTAGAAATTGCTTCAGACTTTCTTCAGCATTTAAAAAAAACACTGCTCAAACTGTTTAGCTGTGTGAACCTGTTCAGAGTTGCCAGTCCAAGGTACAACCTTGAAAAAAATGCTTGTATGCAAATCAAGAGAAAAAAACCTTACAGTACTCTGCTCTTACAGTGGCCAACACTGGACAGCTGTCAGCAGAAAATACAAAGTCATTCAGCATGAAAATCTGCTGTCACAGAACAAACCCTTTCCCCTTACAAAGATCTCAAGAAATACTCTTATAGGAAGCACTTACAAGTAATAAAAAAGAAAAGAGAAATGTTGTTGTCTTGGGTAAGACAAGCTTTCCCATTTATGTTAATATCAGTCAAAGACATTTGGCACATGATGTATATATATCTATATATTTATCATCAACAAGGAAATTTATTGGAGCGTCAACTTTAGCTGAAGATATTCAACTACCATATTAACTTCTCCACATCATCACTGCTCATTCTTAAGGAAGCAGTATCTGAAAAGCCATACAGTGTCAAAATACCAGTGCATCTTTAGTGTACACTGTCATTCAATTCTACACTTGACCAATTAGCCAAACACCTCATGTCTAATTTAGAACTTTCAAAATTTATACCAGAATACCTTTTTTTTTTCCCTTCTAGAAACCTCTTTGTAGTCATAAAGAACAAAAACCATATGTTTAAACTTGTCTATACCCACATCTTTCTGTGTGGGATCTAGATCTGTAAAGATCCACAGACCTGTCCAGTAGTGCAAAAGAAATATCCCAGTGACTGTGTTCATACAGTTCCTTTTTGTACCACATATCCATTTTTATTAAAGTGAGCTTTACACTCTACCTTGGTAAGAAACTTAGTTCATATAAACTGTGGCAATTTCTCACTACTAAAATCTTGTTTAGTATTAAACATTATTTCAGACTGTTAGATGAGTATATAAACATTCCATAGACAGATGCAGGACTCCTTGCTTTACTCAGTTACTCCTGTGGATGTTCAGGAGGACAACATTACACAAAATTAGTTAACCAGGGCAAAACTGATGCAATTTGAAAAGGATTTATTATTGAGGAACCCCACGCCCTTTTGGCTTGCTGCACAATTTGTTAGAAAATGTTTTCCTGGGTTAAATGTGTGATGAAGGCTACATTTCCTTAAAATGGATTCAACCTGCTCACCTAGTTTATAATAAGAATGAAATGGGAACAGTAGATATCAATCTGCTAATATAATGAAATAAATATAATGGGATTTTGGAAGGACATCCGGTCATTGAACACAAGATGTATGTGCTACTGAGTCTCTGATAACACTAGTGGGAAACTTAAGGAATATTTTTTTTCCAGGCAATCAGGCTGTATCAATTACCAGGAAACAATCCTCAACTAATGCTGAGCATGAGCTGCAAGGAAGATTTTCCCTTTCATCATCTTACTCTGTTGGTGTTTTTAACTGACATGGTAGTATTTTCGCAAACTACAAAGACTAACTAGAAAAATATTGACCAATATAGAAGAAAATTAATTTTGGAACATATTACTACAAAGTGTAACTTTCTGGAATGTATTGCTGCAAAGTACAACACAGACTAAAAGAATATGTTTTTAATAAATTATTTCTTTCCAAATAACCCCATGCAGTGCTACAGAATTGGAGAAGAGTGGCTGAAGAGTGGCCAAGCAGAAAAGAACATGGGAGTGCTGGTCAACAGCCAGCTGGATAAGCACTAGAATTGTGCCCAGGTGGCCAAGAAGGCCAGTGGCATCTTGGTCTGTATCAAAAATAGTGTGGTCAGCAGGATTAGGTGTGGTGGTTTGACCCTGGTTGGAGGTCAGGCACACACTAAAGCTGCTGCCACTTCCCTCCTCAACTGGACAGAGAAGAGAAAATATAACAAAAGGCTCATGAGATAAGGACAGGGAGAGATGACTCACCAATTACCATCATGGGCAAAACAGACTTGACTTGGGAAAATGAAATTTATCATTATGAATCAAAATCAGAGCAGGATAATGAGAAGTAGGACAGTTTTCCCCCATCTTTCCCTTCTTCCTGGGCTTAACTTTGTTCCTGATTCTCTCCCTATTTGCTGCCAGTGGTGCAGGGAGACAGGAAGTGGGGGTTATGGTCAGTTCATCACATTGTTTCTGCAGCTGCTTCCTCCTCAGGGAGAGGAATCCTTCCCCTGCTCCAGCATGGGGTCCCTCACACAGGAGACAATCCTCCACAAACTTCTTCAAAATGAGTCCTTCCCCATGTGCTGCAGTTCTTCATGAACTGCTCAAGCATGGTAGTGCCGTGGTTTGACACTGGCCCAACGTCAGGCAC